>JAJIYU010000927.1:0-41627 GCA_030144865.1 Tinospora cordifolia
TTACATAAATGATTATCTGAAAATGAAATATGAAATAAATAAAAATATATGAAAATGAAAAATGTAGATTATTTAATTATTGGCATTAAAGATATTAAAGAAATAGAAAAAACATCTAATAAATACAATATTAAAAAAATTAGAAAGGGGTGAATATTAGAAAATCAATAAAATGGAAAGATTTGTGCAAAAATCAATGTTTACATCAATTAGAAAGTGTATAATTAGCAATTTTCGGATAATAACAACCTTAAAAAGCAATTTTCGTAATTAGAAACTGCATCCAACGGTCTAAAAC
This sequence comes from Tinospora cordifolia, assembly GCA_030144865.1. Taxonomy (NCBI): domain Eukaryota; kingdom Viridiplantae; phylum Streptophyta; class Magnoliopsida; order Ranunculales; family Menispermaceae; genus Tinospora; species Tinospora cordifolia. The sequence goes on from JAJIYU010000927.1 coordinate 299, forward strand.
CAATTTGTCCGATCCAACGAACGAAATCGAAGCCCAAAACAACACTCAGAAGCACCGGATTAGTGTAATCCAACGGCCCAGAAATGATCTGCCTAATCTTACAGTTCGGATTCACTTCATTGATCGTGATCAGATATCCGAAAACTGCAATCGATGACAATCCAACAGCGAGGAGTCGTGTTTACGATATGATGATCATCTGATAATGCACTCGAGGTCTATCCAACGGTAAAGATCGAAGCCGTTTTCTTAATCGCGAACGATGCTGCGCTCGAGGACTATCAGATGGCTCGAATTTGATTCGTTTTCAATCGATCGCGAATGGTGCTGCGCTCGAGGCTCATCCGATGGTGAAGATCTTAGCTGCTTTGATGATCGTGCTGCGTTCGAGGAAATCTAGCGTCCCAGATCAGATCAGATGCATTGATTCGTTAGAAGACAATCCGACGACCCACAACGATTTCGTAAATCTTAACTGTGATCTGAGTGCGGCGATCAAGAATAATCTAACGGCTGTGATTCGAGGCTTCGATTAAAATTGAGAAAATCACAAAAAATTCAGAAAAAAATCTGAAAAAAATGTTTCTAAATTCTAAAAAAATTATTTCAATGCACTTGCTATTTTCCTATGCTTGGGAGGCTCGAAATTTTGAATAATTAGCAAGTTTCCTACAAGGAGAACATCAAAAACTTACCATTCTACACTATTTTGAACTCTATATAAAGGACCCCTAATGCTCACGTTGTGTTCATCCCAAATGAAGAACATACTAGTCCCTCTTGACTCTCTCTAGCCTTCTTCTTGGCAATCCCCTCAGTTCTTGAGTAATCTTGAATTATTCTTGAATGTTCTTGAGAGTTCTTGAGTGTTTGGAAGCCTTGAAGTAATGGAACTCTGTCGGATTTCAGAGGTGTGCAGAAGAGACGTATTTAAGGTGGAAGTGACTTCTAACTTCTACTTCTTTATTTTAATTTGAATAAGTCTTGCATGCGTGATGATGTTTTGAAGATGATTGATTGAATATATGTTTTAATATGCATGCTTTATTTATTTGATGTGCCATGAATATACATGTTATGCATGTTTAGAAATAAGAATACTGATGCATGTTTGTCACACCCCAACCCCCGGACCGGACGTCATGTCTGTCAATCTGAGGCCCCGTCCTCAGGCGTCGCGCGGCTCCAAGCTCGGCGCGTGGTCCACCGAGGCCCCGGGCATGCAACAGATATCATCATCTATCTTTCTACCTCTATACACGAGGTTTAAATCATTTCTTAATGTCAAATAATCATTTTGTCAATGCTTCACTAAGCAATTTAATTTCAAATCAGATTCACCGGATGTTCAAAATCATAGTTCTACTGGAAATCAAGATAATAGTAGCGGAAGCATTTCTTTCGGATCAAATCTTTCTAAATCATTGAACACTGTATAGCGTACCATAACTAAAAATCGTCAGTTTATCAATCAAGATAAAAACAATGTTCAAATGGTAAAACAATCCTGTGAATACATATACAAAAATATGATACATGACCCTCCGGTCCAATTTCAAACATACATCGTAAAAACTGTACAAAACAGAAAGATGGTTTAACAAAAATCTCTCTCTCTCTCTCTCTCTCTCTCTCTCTCTCTCTCTCTATACATCCTCCATTCTCTGGTTTGCATCTTCACTGAGCGCTGGGCTCATGAGTACTTGTAAAATAAAAATGGGGTGAGCTCAAAAGCCTAGTGGATCTCCCTTACATATTAATAGCATTATACAAACGAGCAAACGAAACATGCAAACAGTTTCAAATCATTACGGGCGTTTCAAACACTTAGTCAGTTTATCCGTTGCGCTCTAATATCAGGAATTTACCATCTGATATTAGGAATTAACCGAAAGAGTGAACCACCCTCGGTATCCCAATTGTGGTCCTGAACACAATCAGGCACGACATTTTTATAACATAGAAGTCTGCCTCTGAGACCACGACCCAAGAAGATACTAAAAACAAGGGAAAAATCCTCATTGACTTTCCAAATTCGAGGGTCTCATACGACCGCTCGCAGTTTGGCCTAGCTGGGGATACCCACGCCTCAACGCGATGTACCACCAGTGCCCGTCCATCGCCCCGGTACGTGTAGTTCTTAATAAACCTTTAATGTTCTTTAGTTTCACAATCATAGTTTTCATTCCACACAGCATACAAACATGCTTATTCAAATGCTAACCTAAATAAAGAAAACAAAATAAACACCAAGCTGATCATAATATCCTAGTACTAGAAAGCAAGTAACCAGACATTAGGATATCATGTTAATCAATCCACCTAAGGCATACATTCCTAGCATGATACTAAGTACAGGAATTTAAACATAGATCATATTCCGTATCCTATGTCCGCATAATACTAAAGAGTGAGGAAGAGATAATCAACCCCACCTGTACATGCTGAAACGTTGCTGGATCGTCACCCCTCACACAGTAATCCAATATCGTCAATCTGCATCATTAGATGGTAATGATACATTACTTTGGGCCTTTAATACACATCTAACCCAACCCTAAGGGGCCGTTATCACTCAGTGCTTTAGAGTGTACCCAAAACACTCCAAAACGACATCCAAGTCCATTGACTGTGCTCAGTACGGTGTGGACCACGGTCTACACACAATTTCTCACTAAATAATGGGATTTCACATGTGTACACCATACTTTTGATTACTAATCCAGTTTACCACTTAAATCTAGTGTTTTGGACACCTAACAATCATTTAAACACATAAACCAACTAAAGAATGATTGTTTACATCGTTTATTCACCGAAACCCCTTGATTCAAGCCTAAAAATAGGATTTCCTTTCAATGAAATCAACTCCTTCATTTCCACAACTGAATAACCATCCTAAATCCATCATACTAGTGTTCAAGCACACATATAAGGGAATAAGTAACAACTTATCCCATTTGACTTGGTTTCCAACCACTAAACCCACAACAACAAGTTTATGAACGGATCTTAATCACTTTGATTCACTAACTATTGATAACTATTCATTTATGAGATTAAATCTTAAAGGAAACTCAAGAAAAATCAGAAAACTCACCCTTGAATCACCCTTGTCACTCCACTCCAAATCTCAGATCGTTTCAGTGCAAAATGAGAAAATCTGCGCTTGAAACATATGTATAGCTCGCACACGGACCGCGGTCGTCGTCAGACGGAGCTCAGTCATTGGACAGATTTCTCTTCATGGACTTCGGTTTTCACTTTATGGACCTCGATCACCCCTTTATGGACCGCGGTCAGCACTTTATGGACCACAGTCAGCACTTTATGGACCGCGGTCAGCACTTTATGGACCGCGGTCACCGATGTGACCTAGTTTCTCGTTTCTGCACTTTTCCACTGATGATTGCGGTCGGCCCGTAAGGACTGCGGTCCACAATGTGTTTTTGCACTCTTCACGAATTTTTCTCATCACGGATCGTGGTCGGCATCAGACGGACCGCGGTCGGCAGTGTGATGCCTTGTTTTTTAACGCTCTTTTTCACACGTTTCTAACTATCCGAATGTTCTAATAAATTTTATCTTGATTAAATATCATGCAATGATCATTAAAAACAAGTTTCTAATCATTTTTATATTTATTTTGAATTTTCAAAAATTCATGTTGATGTGAACACATTATAAGACCTACGGTGATTACAATGTTATACATGAATTGTGCCATGAATAAATATTTAATGATTTATGTTTTGTATATGTTGCATTGATGGTTTAATCTGATATTGTGTGTTTTATCACTAAGAAAAGATTAAATAATGATTCAATCCACGTATCAGCGCGATGATGGACTGCATAGTGTCATCGTGTGTGTTCCACCCCTTGATCTGGCTTGCCAGTTTACCTTTGATGATTTTGAACTGGGTTTTAAAGAGTGATCCCACTTCATAGATATTGGGGTTTGAGTTGTCGTTTGTCATTCTCTCTCCCTACGATGTGGAACACAGATATTAAACTCTTTCGGTCCGAATGTCAACCATAAACAAGAAATTTGTCTGGATCGCCTTATGTACAAAAGTGTTTGATATGCTTGGTTTGTTTGAATTAAAATAATGATTTAGATGTTTAGAAAGATCTACTGAGCTATGTGTTCACCCCTTCCTTCTATTTTTCAGGTAATTGATTTACATGAAGACTATGAAAATTAGTTAGGTTCTTTTATTTAAAAAGTTTTTATGTAAGGGCATGTAGCCCAAGTTTTTCATCTTCCGCTGTAATAGTTTTTCTTCAAGATCAAATTATGCACTCAATTTTATTTAATTAATTGAGTTTATGAATTTTAGTTATTTCCTATACTATTGCCTTATTAAATTCTTAACTTTAAGTTATGTTCTGTTAAATACAATCAAGGCATGAAATAATTAGAATAGAAAGTGAAAGTCAAGTGTGTGTCACTTGTAAAGTAACACCGGCCCGACCCGCTGTTTGGTTTAGTCTACTGTCAAGAGAACGGTGGGCATGTCCAATACTTAAAGATGCAGGGGTTGGGGTGTTACAGTACTTTTCTTCTAAGTTTAATATCATTGTTTTACATGTATCTCGTTTTATTTTGGACTTGAAAAGTATTTCAATGTTTTAATGTAATCATTGAACAATATTATATGTTTAAGACCCTCTCCCAAGGCGCCTTAATCATTGAAAAGTATTTCAATTAATCTAAATTTTGTTCTTGTACGTTATAGCACAAATAATTAAAATCCTCTCCCAAGGCGTCTTAATCCTATCAGTTAAATTGCCTAATATCCCCTCCCGAGGCGTACAGTCAATAAAGTAATGCTTTAAAAATATTAATAACGTGCAACCTCCTACAGAATTAATAACCTCCTGGTCAATTAATTCAAATAGGTCTATATTCTGATTATCCAATTATTAAACCTCTCTCGTAAGTTAATTTAATAATCTGAAATCAATTCATAGGTGGCCAATCAATAAAAAGTATTAAGAACACAGAATATAAAACAATACTTCAAAATAGATTAATCAAAATAAAAATCAAGAGTTCCTACAATTTAAATTACATCATAGAAATAAAAATACTTAGTCGGACATATTTAAGAAAGTATCAAACAAAGAATTAAATACAATAAAAATCATAATATATGTTCTTGATCTTCAGTTTTCTTGTTGTTCTTCTAATCCTTCTTTTGCTTCTTCTTCTTCTCTGCTAAGCCGTCACAGTAGTTCTTGAATTCTCCAATAATGAATGAATGAATAAAATACTACCTCACCTCTTTATATTGATATTTTTTTTTCTAGACTCCTTATTCATCCCAAACTAGATATTATCTCACGGTTTCTAATTCAATTTGCTTTTCAATTTTCATCTTCTTCTCCAAACTTTTTGCCATTGCTTTATCCCTTATTTACAGATGATATCCTTGTAAATTGCGCACAGATTTTGACTCCAAAATTATGCCTGTCGTGCCCTTGAAATTCTTATGAAATTACCATCTTTGCCATGACGTTTTGACAGTTGTGCCATCACTTGTGGTTCCTAATTACAATTCTACCATTCGCTTTTTTATTCACAATTTCACGCCCAATTTTCTTATGATTTTGGAGGAAATTTGGGCCTTGTTGAATGCATTGGACGGGCTTTGCTTGCGCTTTTGAATGAGCCATGAACATTATGTCATAATACATGTTTCTAGTTATTTTAAACCTGCAAAAATAATTGATAATCCTTTCTTGGGCATTAAATAAAAAAATATAAAAAAATATATAAAAAACTATATTAACACACTAAAATGTATAAATAATATGTAATATGGATATAATTGATCATGCATCTAATTATTAGTAATTATGTCATATTTCCTACCTAAACTCATGCAAAACATATATAAAATATATATGATAATGTTAGTATGCAATGCAACTAGCAGTGACGACCTGCACATGAGGCATCTCTGCCAAGGGGGCGCATCTTTGCGCTAGACCATAGCACGTGGTAGGAGGTCCAATTGGGAGTCAGGGTATTACAGGGGTGCTTGCGCCTGGAAGCGCAGATGAAAGCTTGAGATTGCATTATACTAGCGTGCATTGTTTGCTTGTTTGTTGGGTGATTGTTTGTAATATATGTAGTATAATTATTTTGAGTATTACCCGAACTCCTGCAGCCAAAAATAAACGAAATGTTGTTGACTTAGAAGCATAAACCTCTAGATCACTGAAACAAAGCGGGAACTTAGAAACATGAATCTAGACAATAGTATGATAAACGCGGAAGGGGATACGTGGGTAGGAAACAATGATCATTATCACAAGTCTTAGTATTTGAAGTTCTAGAAATAAAGCTTGAGTTGATTTGGTTATTGAAATTGCCCATTTCAGTAGGATTAAATTATTGGATACTGAAGTATTTTGACTTATCAATGATGTCGAGCATAAGGGAAGAACCTAGTAGAATGGTAGTCAAAGGGGAAACTAGAGAGGAACTTAAGCCTAGAGATGAGGCTATGCCAGTGACAGAAGGATCAATAGGGGTCCACATCCCAGAGATCATCACAGAGAATGATAGAGTAGGCAGTGAGAATCTTACACTTACTAGTAGCACCATAGCCGCTAGTACCAATACAGCCACAGGTGTAGCTACTAGTATAACCTTAGGCTCACCAAAAGGTCATAATTGTCGCACATGATACTTCAACTAGAATATCACAGTTCTTGTATTAAATTGTGCCAAATTTATACAATTGTAGTTTTTATCAACGTTAAATCAGAAAGAAGGCTAATTCATAATCTTTCCACTGAAAATAGGAGGCACATTATTCTAAAATCACCAATGACAATTGAAGACGTGATACCTCAAGAAAAAGAAAAAAGGTGGTGACCAGTATGGAACACTAGGAAGCAATCAAGCTGCATCAGTTTTGAAACCCATGGAACTACTCAGCTACATAAAAGACTTGAAGAAATATAAATTGATTCTCAGGGAATGCTTTTAAAGGAGTAACAAACTGACATCCTTTATCATTGCAAGATGATGAATCTAGTGTGGGTTGATAAATGTACAAGCTATATCCATGAATCTAATGAATAGGATATGGCTAAAGATCCTCTATGCAGGATCAGAGTGGCGCAACAAAAGCGAAATGGGCCATTGGAAAATATTGATCAATTGACAATGGTAGTTTACTTCTTAGCTATTCGATCTACAGATTTAGTGAGTAAACTAAGGGAGTGATATATTCTAGAAATTGTGGGATATACCATTTGGGTATTAACTTGATTCAAATGCATATACGTCGCAATTAAAATAAAAAGATAATAAAAATTGTATGTTTGTAGAGAAATGATAATTTAAAATAATTTAACAAAGAGAAATGCTTGCAAGTAGAAATTAAAAAAAATTATTATTTATGCTCTAGTAGTAACTTGGAATGATGATGGGAATTTGACAATTATAGGTAATATATAAATAATTTTTAGACAAACTACAATGATGAAAAATAAATAAATACTGTTAAAAATAAATAATGGTCTTTACAATACGCGCAGAGAATAGATTTTTAAAATTAATAATGTTTTAGTAAAAATTTCGAGGTTCACAAAAAAGATATAAATGAGTTAAAAACTATGTTTTATTTAAATGTATGCATAGACTATAGTTTGGAAAAATAAATGAAACATTAGTTGATCGAATTATTGGTAGAAAAAAAAATCAAAGATTGACTTGAGAAATAAATCAAGTATTGAACGATTGAAAAAGAAAATGAAAGCTTGTTCTCCAAGCTTTAGGGCAGCATAAAAAAATAAAACCTAGAACTTTTGTGTTTCTTGAAGAAGAACACAAAAAAGAGTTGCTCTGATTTTGGGCAAACGACAAGAATGAAAACAAAATCTAGGGCTTGTGTATGGTGCGATTTGGGGGCAAATTGATTTGGGTTTTGGTGTGATGATCAAAAGAAGAAAATTTTAGATCTGACATCTTTGCTAGTTTGGAACGAAGATGAAGAACGAAAGCAAAAATTTCTAGCTGTTGTTGCTAGCCGTGAATCACGAACAAAGAATGAGAGGATGTAGATCTAGTGCGATCTTTGGTGAGTGAAGAACGAAACCCTGTTGTGTGAGTTGCTACGCAAAGAAGACGAAACCACAACTGCTGTTACTGCGTTTTGATAGTGCGAAGGAGAGAAACAAGCTGGCTTTGCAATTTGGGCATGAAGAAGTAGTTGTTGTTGCGATTTGGGCGAACAAGAACAACATCGTTGTTGTATGCGACCTAATGCAAAGAAGAACGAAGAAGAGGAGTTGTGTGTGTGTGTGTGTGCGATTTAGGGCGTGACAAAGGAGAAAGAAGAAAAGAACGTGATGCGCTAAAATTTGGTTCAGCTGCCATTAGAGCACGTCTAGGACATCAAAAGGTTCCTTTCAAATAGGGGTTTTGAAGTTAAGAACACTTTGGAACAATGTGAGTTTGCTTTTCATCTTTAATGGGTGATTTTGTAGCTCTAATCTTGGTGTTTGAGAGATTGAATGTTGGCTTTTGGATGCGTAACAAATTTAAGCATCAATTTTTAGTTTTGGAAAAAGAAATTTGAAAAAATTCAATGTTCGAAACATTAGAGGCTTGGTGAGATTTAATTTCCCTAAAAAGTGGATACCTTAAATTGATTTTTGTGGAAAAATGTTGAATTCCAAATTGAACACAGATCTGGAAGCTAAAAACCCAATTTAGAGGGTTTGGAAAGCAACTTTGGAAACATGAAACTAGCTAATTTGGTGAGCTTTTGGCTTAAGGTTTGAAGCCCAAAAATCTTATTCTTCTTAGCACTAAATTATTATGCTTGTAGATTATTTTGGATGGATGTTAGAATGATACGATCAAAGTTAAGGGGGTTTGAAGATTCAAAGATTTATTAGAATTCCTCATATTTAAAGATCTTAAATTGAGCCCCTAATTCAAGTTTTAGTCCTTTAAATTATTAATTCTGATCTAAATAAATTATTTGGAAGTGAATGAATTGTAGAATCTTGGGAATTAATCATAAGAGTTTTTATTTTCAGATTGAAAGTTTAAAATAGTAGAGGTGTTATTTTTCTAAAATATAAGCTTAGAAGTATTTTTGAACCAAATTTGGATGAATAATGAGGACATAGAAATTAATTAAAATGATCTTTATTTTCAAATTTAGAAACCTTATTTTGATCTGAATAAAATATTTTGAATATAAATAAATCTCCTTTGGAAATAAAAATATAGTATTGAAGGAAATTCTAGTGGTTTGGGAAAAAGATTCTATTTTTGAATAAAGTAGATATGAGAGTTTGAGGATGTCCAAGCCTAAAATTATTTTAAATTATTTCAGATAGGTAATTAAAACTTAAAATTTATTATTTTGATAGTTAATTGCAATTAATAATTTTAGAGCATAAAAAACTTTGAACTAGGTGACGCAAGGGAGATCCAACATTTTCAGGTGGGCAGGATTTCCTTGTTTATTTCTATTATGCGAATTTTGATTCAAAGCATTTGGTTGCTAGTTTAGTTAATTAGTAGCATGATAGGATTTTTGTTGCATTTGTTTGGAATGAATGATTGAAAACCATGATGTCTGGTTACAACTTTTGTAATCATCCAAAATTTTTTAACGCGTACACGTCGACTCCAAATTGGAAAAAAAATAACAAATAAATAAAATGGAAAAAAATACATTCATTGAGAAATTAAAATAATAAAACATGGGTTTTTTTTATATGTATATATGTATAAGGAAATGGGTAAGTGGGTTGAGAAGTTAAATGGGAGCACTTAAATTGTGAGAGAAATAATATATATGAGAGTATATGCTGGTGTGGTCACAAATGAGAGAATGGAATGGTGATTTAAATTGGAGGGTGGTGCGGATTGCATTTATAAAGAATAAGTGGGCAATTGGTATATGAAATTTTATTATATTTCACTAGCTTGATAAAGACAAAAGCTATCTAGATATTTGTTATATGGTAATGCATGGGATGGTTGGTGTTGAAAAAATTGATAAAACAAAATTTAGATGGGTTGCTAATGTAAAGTAAGTGGGCACAAGGTGGAGTTTGGCACCAAATGGATTGAGTGGATGGTGGAGTATTTAGCTCATGCATTTGCGTCTCCTTTCTTCATTTACAGAATGCCATTTAATGGAAAAACAGAGAAACGAACACTCAGACTAAAGGAAACGTCTGTTTTTTCGTCAAATTTGACATGTAGATAAGCGGTTTTGTAACACTCCACCTCCCGTGCCCCATCGATCCCATCATCCGACGGTATAATTTTCTTCAATCAATATTCTTGGACCATCTGGGAGGTGGGTCCATGCTACGTTATCCTTTTTCCTTTCTAAGTCTCAAACCCATGAGACTTCCTGCATACATTAGTCTATATACAAAGTAATTTATGGTATCATAAATAAATAAAATCCTTTATTTTAAATCTTGACTACATGAACTTTTACAGTGAAAAATAAATTTAAAACTGAAATAAATAATTTGGCTTGGGCTCACGTGCCCTACAATGAAATGAAAAAAATTCTTAATAAGTAATCTTCCACATGAGCTGATAAATTAATTTCCTCAAATGTGAAAAATAAGGGGGTGAGCTAAAAAGCCCAGTGAATCATTTTATTTATTTAATTCATTATTCAAACCAAATAACACAAGCATATCAAACGCTTTTGTAACACCCCAATTCTCAAACGAACTTCTGTTCACGTTTTGTCTCACGTGTGGATTGTTGCCCGTTAAAAATCAAGATATTACTTAAATTTTCTTTTGTCAAAAATCTTTTCCTTTAAAATCAAGCTCATAAACTTTTCTTCTCAAGTCAAAGTCTAGATAGATATTTTATTCAAAACAGAAGATCAAGACAATTTCTGAATACATTCACCGTATTTCTCAATATAAATCATAAACAATGCAGCGGAATAATTTTAAAAATTATTATTAAAACCAAAATTGTTAAACAAGGAAAGTCATTTAAAGATAAAACAAACTAAAGTTAAAACCAACGTAAATACATTAAAATAATCCAGTAAAATATATAAAATATGACCTCCAAGTCTCCTATTCCGCACAACCTCCCCAATGAGGCATTCAATTAAACTGTGAGTCTTCTGACGTAAGTTATCATACTCTACATCCAAATGTACCTGAAAAATAAAGTGGGAGTGAGTTCGAAAGCCTAGTGGATCATTCCTACACATCACGTGCATTATACAGACCCAATCCAAAACATTACAAACATTTTCAAACATTAGGCGTTTCAAACATTCATTTGGCTTTAGTTGTAATCTAAGACCGGTAATGAGATTCACTAATTTTCTAATTCATATTTAATCTTATTGAAGTTATTCTTAGACTTAAATAATCTCTAAAATAATTATGTAGTCTCGAAATCAGTTTCAACAAATTTTTGGATTATTGCTCAATTCTAGAATTTTATATATTCTAATTAAATAACTTCTAAGTTCTCTAAATTTCCTAAATTTGAAATTACAACTTTAATAATTTTACTTACAAACCTTTTGTAGAATTTGACTTCTAGTAATTTAATCTTCGAAAATTAAATAATTTATTCATATCATAATTAATTTAATTACGAATAAAAATAAGACTTCTTAATATTCTAAGTTTAGTTTCAGGGCCCAAGATTTTTTTTCTTATAAAAGATTTTAAACCCTAAGGTTTATTATTATTATTTTTATTTTTTAACTAATTTAAATTATTAAATTATAAACTTATCCTAATTTAAAAGATTAATTTAATTTAATTTAATTAATTCAATTAATCCTCATGTTCAATAATTAATAAGTAATCTCATATTAAATTTATTTAATTTGAATTATTAAATAAATTTTCCAAACTAGTTTTCACAAATAATTTATTAAATTTCTATTTGCCTCTAATTTCTAAATTTTTAATTTCTTTTTGTTTTCATATCTAAAATCATTTAAAATAATTTCATACTATCTAAAATTAAATTTCCAAATTTTACCTCATATCGTCTTCTTTGCACGAATGATGTGACACCCTGGCTCCTAGTATCCGTCTCTGTCTCTGTTGCGACAATCCGTCGCAGGGCCGTGCGCGCCCATTCGTTCGTTCGGTGGGAGACGCCGGGTCATCTGGTCGTTCGCCGAGAGCCGGAGGCCATGTGGTTCGTTTCTCTTTCTCATTCAATCTCATGTTTCAAACCTTTCTTTTTAAGTAGGTTCTAAAGTCAAAACTAGTATGTACAACGACCATCAAAATAGTCGTTCCTTTTAGTAGATGTGAAGTCCATTAAAATGCATGCAACATAATTCAATTCGTTTATAAATTCATAGTGAATTCATATTTGGCATAGTGAAATACTTTGCAGCGGAATAACATTTCGAATTCATTTTCAAAGCATAGTGTAAAGATAAAATATGGCCCAATGACCTAAGTTCCAAAATATCTAATTTACATGTGAAACAATTCAGAGATGAAAGAGGACACATGTCCAGTTCAAGTTAAACACTAAAATATTATTTACAATAAAATAATACAACGGTAAACTCAAGAAAACTGAAAACTGTGACAACCTCCCAGCGAGGTCACTACCCAAAATGATAGCCCGTATGCGGGCCTACTCCTGTGGTGTCAATGATCACCTGTAATAGAAAATGTGGGGTGAGGTTGAGAGCCTAGTGGATCATCTCTATACATCACCAGCATTATACAAACCAGAATACAAAATATACAATCGCTTTCATTACATTAGGTGCTTCACACAATTTCTTGTTTTGTTATCATCTAAGACCGAAAGAATTCATAACCCTCGGTATCCCCTGTGTGGTCTGAGAGCGAATCTGGGGGTAATGCTCGAGGGTTGGTTACCTTTGGGACCACAATCTAAGGATGGGAGTCTACAGTGACTCTCCGTCTAAAGACACAATCAGCTGTCGCATTCAGCTCGGGTAGGGACACCCACGATGGCACCCTAAGGCCAGTCACCGTGCCAGTATGTGGAGTTATTAATCTTAATTTAATGTTCTTTAGTCATACATGTCATTCCAAGTCATACATGATCATCAATGTAACATTTAAAGTAAATCAAAATAGATGTGTTCAGCCATTCATGAAAATCATCTTATAGAAATCTCTACCTAGCATGTTATGGCACAAGCAACCATGCATCAAGGACATACACCAAGTCAAGCCCAAACAAGGTCAATCAAGCAAGTCCTAGCATGCTTCTAAACATATCTTAAGCTAACCAGAACATCATGTTATGTCTTCAAAATTTGGATAAGGCCAAGGAGTAAGAAAATCACACCCACATTAGTACTCCTCAATCTTGTGCCCTGCTCCTCACGGTGCACGCGTCAGATTATCGATTTATAGGGTTTTTAAACAGTGAGAATGTATGAGTCTAAGGCATTCATGGCATAACCAAAACCCTAAGGTTTGTGTTCTTGGCGCATGTGTTCCAAAATGCACCCAAAATCGAAACCAAACAAGGGAACACCAGTGTATGTCGAAGCATTGTCGCGGTTGCCAGAGTCAGTGATATGTGCTTAACACCTCAATACTTGGTCATTAAGTTTAAAACACAATTAACTTAAGGAAAAATAGTTTACATTTGAGAAAAGTGTTTTTGAAAAGCTAAGAAAACCAGATCTGAAGAGGGTTTCGAGATTTATCTCAGCACAAAACCTTTTCCAAGCATGCTTCAACCCGAATCCACCCTTGTTGATGTTGCTCTTGGCGGATCTGAGCTTGAAAACGATAGAGAATGGTTCAAAGGAGCTCAAACCACCCTTAGAACTCAAAAGAAAACTTAAAAAATGAGATGAGAGAGTTTGGTGAGAGCTTGAGAGACAAATTAGTGATTTGCAGCTGAAAAATCTTAGATCTAGGGTTTTTTTGCGCATTTTTGTTTATATAGAAATTAACAAATTACCGCAGTCACTGTGCAATTATCGTGGTGGACAGACTGGTGCACATTGTTTGTTTTCTGGTTTTTCTCGTGATTATCGCGGTCACTCAAACACCAACCGCGATCACCAGAATGTACTTTCTTTTTCGTTTCTAGGTTTTCTCCTGCAATTACCTCAGTCATTATAGGACCGACTGCGATCACGAGAATGAAATTTTGGTGTTTAGCTTCTTTTCTTCGCCATTTGTTGTGCTTCTCGGATTGGTATCACTCTTACACTTATTTAGACTTATAATACATGGTTTTCGGGTGTTTTTGGCCATTTTTATTCTTTTATTAAGTTTGTTATTCCACTTTAACCGTTTACTAACCACGTGAAGGTCTTATAGACTTTTAGGGTATTACAACAACATTCCACCCACAAACTGGAGGCCAATCAAAGAGGGTTATTTAGATACTTGAGAATATACTTAGAGTGTGTACTCTTCATTGCAAAGGCAATTGGAGCAAGTATGTAACACCCTGCAAATTTACGAGCGTGTACACGTCGCAAGTGAATATAAAATAAAATATTATTTTGTAAAAAATGAGATTTAAAATAAAATAACAAAAGAAAAATAAAAATAAAATAAATAGTAGTTTTTATGAAAAAGAATAACAAATAATTAAAAATATAAATTCTAGATTTGATAATGCTTTAGAAAAAAGAAAGAGAAAAAGAAATAAATAAAATTTTAAAAATACTAAATAAATATAAAAATATCCAGAAACAATATTTAAATGTTTATTACAATATTTATTAAAGAAATAAAATAAATCACATTGGTAGAAGTTGGAAAAAAAAATCAAAAAACAAAAAGATACTTATGGGGGGTTTATTGAACTATTTTCAGAAAAAAGGGAGAATTGGACAAAAATTCTTTCTATAAACAGTAACCATGGGATACTATTCATCTGCACGTACTGTTCATCCAAGTTACTGTTCATCCCATTTCACAGTTTTTTTTCCTTGAATAAAAATTCAATCACGTAGAGCATTTAATTGAGTTATTTGTGGAGAATAGGTATTTTGTTTATCTTATTCTTATTGGAATAAAAAAATCATTATATTGCCATTGATTGAACAAATAGAAATAAAATATTCATTGGAGGAGGTATGTGATAAGTGGGCAAAACGGGGGGTCTTTGTCGAGTCCCTCCTTTATTCTGTCGTCATGGCACGACCCTGCTCGCCAGGAGGAATCTTTGATTCATGGCTGGAGATCAAAGCATTGATCGGTTCGAAGCGCCCCTACTCTTGTCAGCTTCCCACTAGTTTTTCCAAGGACATTTGGTGAGGAGCTATGGTCCGGTGGTTGACAAGCCACTTCGAGGAGGTGACTGGACTGGAGTGCTTTCATCAAATGATGCATGTGGTGGATCGAGCCACTAATTTATCTCTCCATCAAATCAAATTAGCCAAAGGTGTACGTTCATTAGCCCATGCTTGTTAGGGAAGTCCACCCTAACATTAATAACCACCCACCCAAGAATGCCCATGAGGGAGGGGCCCTTGAGGCGCCCTTGTACCTGTTTTAGTTCTGGCAGGGCTCCTGTTCCATCTAAGCAGGGTTAGACTGAAGGAAGGGCAACTGATTGATGATTTACATGTTCCATATCGATATGTAAATAACATAATCTTTGACATGCAAGCTTTCAATCAAGTAAGCAGGAGCTCGTTCTTCCATTTTGAGATCTTTAGATTTTGCATCAATCATCGCTTAGTGAGGCTCTTTATTGCCACCAATAGCGCTTCACGACTTTTCTATCTTATCTTTAGCAAGTATAGCTCAAGAAGCGCGTTGATACGCTCCCTTTGCCCATCCTCGATGAAATAAATAATTGTTCCGATGGAACCTTCTATCAGGGATTGGCCATTGATACATGGTCGAAGCCATTAATTCCTTTCTATTCCATCAAAAGGAAACAGGTATGCTCAAGCCGAAGACAGAGGAAGGTACTAAAAGCTCTTTCAACCAAATCCTAGGCACTTCCATTCGCAACCCCTAGTGATAAGGGACCAAATTCAGACCTTCATAGCTCTATTCCAAACCATCCCGTTTTGAGGACTTCTACCCAAAACAAAAAGAGGGTGACCTAATGCAAAGTACATCCATCCTTTCATTAGTCTTCCTTTGTGTATTACTTTTTTTTTTCAAGTAAGGAATGTCTCCAACTCTCTTATAAGGCACACCTTCTCTTGGTTCGTCAGCTTGGCACCAAAGTCAATCACTTCATGGGAACGATTGAGCACAACTTTTATTGAGCAATTTCAAGGTAGGAAAAAGTCGCCAGACCTCCCTCCTCGGGACACTCCCTTTAAAGACGTTAACAATCAAATCACTGCTGAGTCAACCAAATAGGGCCAATTTGGTGACTAAGTTCACACTCTGTTTGCTACTCAGCTTTTTTGGCCATAAGCCCATGGGCCTGCTAGGGCTGTCTTGTACTGAGGGAAGGTTTAGTAAAAGTAATGAATGTACACTGCCCGCTTCCTTCAAATAGTTCACCCCCTCTGTATACAAAGGAGAGAGGAAAGTGGAAAGGGGGAAAGAAGTGGAGTTTTGTGAAAAAGCCCCTTATCGGATTTGAACCAATCACTTATGCCTTACCATGGTGTTACTTTACCACTGAGTTAAAAGGGCCACCAACACGTAACTCCAAAAGCTGCGGCAACATGGAATCGTCTAAAAAGGTAGATAGAAAAAACTTGCTACAACTTGAAAAAATGGGTTTTTGACTATATCTTTCCACAACCAAATCTTCGATGGGATTGGGACAGCCTGACGAAAGAGGTCGGAAAGAGTGACCCTTATTATTTCATTAGTAGTACAGAGCAATGGCTTTCCCGCTAGCCGTTGCGGATCGGGTAAACTACTTTGCACAATCCTCTGGATCAACCACTCCCTATGTCTTTGCCTACTTTGATTCCCTCACCCTCGCCTATGCTAGTGGCTCTGGCAGCTCTGGCCAGATGGGTTTTGATTCATTAGACTAACGTATGAATATCCGATTTACTACCTCCCTCTGTTGCTTCTCACCTCTTCTCCTTCAGGTGGAGAGTTTGGTAATCTCTTTCTACTTCTCTTTCATGCGGGCGTTATCAAACTTAGACTGTTGGTAACGAACCTCGTGAATCGTATTTCATGTAGTGTAGTCAGGGGCTGCTATATATTGATGACGCATATTCCTGGGGTAGTGAAGTTTCCAATAGAACTCTGACTTCTCGTCGTTGAGTGATCGCTCGCTATCTGGCTGGAAAAGGTCGTCCTTCAAAGCATTTCCGAGCCAACACACGCTACTAGGAGAGTCAGCAAGATACCTTGCTTGCATTCTAGAAACGGCAGCTTCCTCGCTTGGTATGGTAATTCTGGAAGTCCCTCCGAGGATGACTCCCATACAATTCTTGCAGCATAGGAAGCTTCTATCTCGACTCAGTCTGAGGTTCCCACTAATTTAAAAAGTGATGAGGTGCGCCCTACTAAAGGGTTTTTGGAAATCGGGCACAGTTCCTATAGTACCGTTCAAGGTGCCGATAATTCATGTTCAAAACATTTTATACCGTGTCATTAGGGCCTCTCACTATAAGCCTATATATGACTAAAGCTACACCAAACCTGGCCCTAGCTTGGCTAGCTTTGCTGCTGCTAGGGCTGGAGCGCATAGTAAGCGTTGGTGCGGTATAGGGCGGGTGAAGTGGTTAGGCTCTCCCCACTCAGTTTTTTAGGTTCTGTGTAGTCAGGTTCAGTCACCCCCTGAGGGCAGTTATATCTGAGTGTTCGCACTGAAAACCTTATTTCAAGCAAGCGAGTGAGGGTAAAGCGTCATGTTTGTCAGGTCGAGAGAGGGATTGAACGAGGATGGGAATTAACCTGACTTCAACTACCACTTACAGGGCACTAAGATTGATTGCCTTTCTCCTCTAGCCACAGACATGCTTGACTACCACAGAGATGTAGTCAGATGAACAAAAGAAAAAGAAGATGCAAAGAACAAAGTGCTGCTGGTGTGTTTGTTTTAAGAAGAAGATGAGCAGTGCGTGATACATTTTCAGTTTTGGGGCATTTTTAAATCTTGGGGGGTTGGTTGTGAAGATGTTGAACGACGAACAGGGGTTTTGTGAATTGGAGCAAGAACACAATTTGGGGCAGAGAAGAACCGTGAGCTGCTGGTCTTGTGATTAAGGGTTTTGATGCAGTAAAGACGATGAACACCAAGGGCTTTGAATCATGGTTGATGTTGTTCGTTATATGCAAGCAAAGAAAAGGGGAAGAAGCTCTACTGCTGGTTGGACGAACATGAAGATGCACGGCTGCTGTTGATGGGTTTGTTCGAGGAAGAGAGGATATTGATTGTGTTGTTGGTGTGATTTTGGGTAGTGAGGCATAAAACCAGTTTTGTTTTGGTTGCTGCTGTGCGTGGGAAAGAAGACCGGCGAAGAAGAATAGAAAATAGAAGTTGGATGTGGTGTTTGTTCGCGGAGAAAGAAGAATGCAGTTGCTGCTAGATGAAAGACGAAAACCAGTAGCTTGTGCATGTGTATAGGTGGGTAGAAAACTATAATACCTAGGTTAGGATATCATTGTTCTTATACTAAACCACGTTAAAGGTTGTGAACTCGTAGTTCTTTTCAGTATAAATTCAGAAAGAAGGCTATGTTCATAATCTTTCCATAGAAAGTAGGATGTACATGATTCAAAAATCACTAAGGACAATTGAAGACGTGGTGTCTCAAGCTAGAAGGTGGCAACCATTATGGAATTACTTAGTTACGTGAATGACTTGAAGAAATTTTAAATTGATTTTCAGAAAATGCTTGTAAGGGAGCAACAAACTGACATCATTTATCATTGGAAGACGATGAATTTGATGAATTGAATTTGGCAGAACATGGAAGGATCCTATAAGAAGGATCAGAGTAGTGCAGCAGAAGCGTAATGGGCTAGCAGAAACATAGGTCGATTTACAACGTTAGTAACTTGACTCAAATTTCGAGGACGAAATTTTATTTAAGGGGGGTAGATTGTAACACCTTAGAATTTTACGAGCGCTACGTCGTGAGTAAACATGAAATAAGATATTATTCATAGAAAAAAATAAATAAGAATTTAAAATAAAATATCAAAAAAATATAAGAATAATAGTTTTTACAAAAAAATAAGAAAAATAAAAATAATAGTTTTACGAAAAAAATAGTAATAATAAATATTTGAAAGTAATAATAATGATAATAATAATAATAATAAACGAATTAGAATCATGTTCTATTTAAATATAGATATAGACTATGCATTAGAAAAATAAATCATCTTGCAGCTTACTCGCGCGACGTCAGTAATTCGAAAACAAAAATAAATCAAATTAACCTCATATATGCGCGTTGCCTTTTGAAAAAAAAAACTTATATATAATATATAAATATATATATATATATATATATTATAAATAAATAATAATAACTAATAATAAATAAGTAAAAGTATAACATAATAAATTTGGATTTAGGTTGCGATTGAAGATCTTTAAACTTTGAATTTAGATACTAAGGCTAAGAACGAGTTATTAGACGAGTCAAACGCAAGACTTCGCCACCACTGGTTTCGTAACTCGCATTTATGTTCAAGATGTGAATCTTACGTTTAGCATCAATATGTTCTATTGTCGAGGCAGTCAATAAAAGAAAATTTGAATGTTAATGTCTGATTTCTCTAATAGCAAGCAGAAATGAAAAATCGTTTTTGCAATCTTTTAAACCAAACATTATATCATGTTTTTAAAATTCCTGAACGTAGAAAACTATATTATTTAATAAATCTCTGGTCAATGTTAAAATAAGATTTGTTTTACAAGAAAAAAAAATTCTTCAATTTCTGAAAAATTTTGATGCTTCGTTCTTGAAAAAAAAAAAAAAAAGAAAGAGAGAGTCAAAATTTTTGGATCAATTTGGGCGGTGAACGATCGAAGCTTCTGGGAGAATGAATCATAAAAAAATTGAATCTGAAGAAGAATCAAGAAGAACCGAAGTTGGTGTGTGTGATTGTGGTTAGAATGAACAAAACAGAAAAAGAAAAATAACAGAGGGCCGTGAAGGACAACAATGGCGCGCGATTGGAGTTGGGGATTTAGGGCACGATTTGGGTTTTAGCTGCTGTTACCGTGTTCAAACGAAAAAAAAAAAAAGAAGAGAGGAAATCCAGTTTTGTGCGTTGTGTGTTTGCTGGACGGTGATGGAGTCTGTTGGTTCTGTTGGGCAAGTGAAGAAGAAGATGTTGATGTGCTGCAAATTCGACATGGAATGGAGCAAGAACATGATTTGAGTATGTTTTTCTGTTACAAAACTATGAAGGGAAGATGAATGCTAGCTGGTATGTGCGTGAGGAAGGATGAAGATCTACAAATGGGGTTGTTGGCCATGGAACGAAAACAGAGAAAGAAGAACCGTGATGAAACAGGAACAAAATCTGAAATTGGGTTGCTGCTGGCCGTGATGTTTGTGTGTGTGTGTCATGAATTGGAGGTGCAATTTTAAGTCCTGAAATTTCTGGCCGTGATTGGGTTTTTGGTGGTTGCTGGTAGTTTGTTGTTTATGATATTGTTGGTTGTGGTAATGGAACGAAAAAACAGGGGAGATGAGGGTTTAAATTTCTGGTTTAGATCTTGTTGTATGGCACGTTTTTGTTGATTCTTGAATGGGAAAAATGAAGAACGTGATGAATGAATGAGAAACAAAATTTGATGGTGTTAGGAAACATGATTAATTGGCATTGTTGGTGCTTGATGTATTTTATAAATATTTTAGAATTCTTCATAATTTAGAAAACAAAATATTTCTCTTAAGAAATTAAATTTCTGAAATATGAAAATTATTCTGAAATCTGAAAATATTATTAATCTTTTAGGACAGTTAATTGAAATATGAATATTGCTGATTTTAGTTTTTGGAATGTTACTAATGCTGCTATTTGTTATTTTTGAAAATTAGAATATTCTGAATCTTGTATTTTTTGAAATCTGAATTTCTGTAACAGATATCTCTTTAGAATGAGTTCAAAATCTTTTCTTTAATAATTTTGGAATGAATATCAGCTTTGCTCTAATATCCTATGTGCTCAAAATTTTCAGAATATTATTCATGTTCTGCTGATTTTCTGAAAAAAATGGAATGTCTCAAAATGGCACTGTGAACTGTTTAGAATGTTTTCAAAAGTTTACCATTCTCAGTTTCTGATTCAAATATCAATTTTCCAATCAAATCATCTTGCTCAGAATTTTTTAGAATATTGGATATGAATAATTTTGCTGCTATTAATTTTTAGAAAACAGAATATTGCATCTCTCTTCAAAATAGAATATATTTAACCCAGAAACTGTTTCTTAAATAAAATCTACATCAATTAAGAAAGAATACAAAATCTTTGTGAATTGTTTTTAGAAACAAATAGGTTGACATTGATCCTTACTGTTAAATAAAAACTTTCAATCTACTCAAATCAGAAAGAGATTTCAGTTTATGGAAGAATATCAAGGATTGCTGCTGTTCTGGAAAGTTTTCTGAATTTACAGCAAGACTGTCGTAATAGAAGATGCAACAGTATATCGAACAGTCTGCCCAGAAAGAATTTCTAGAATCTGTTTCTCCAAAGGAAAGCTCTGTTTCTGCACTCTATTTATTTTGATCGTATCTGAAGCTTTTCTCATCACTCTGAAGCACTCCAAACGACAATCATTGAGTTGCAGATTATTGTATTATTGAGAGCTTTATTATCTTTATTTTTCTGTTTTTATTGAGTGATCAAAGAAGTTGCAGTATTCTTTACTCTGTTGTTTAGCACACACAGTTAGGACTGTTGGTGGTGGCTGAAGGAAATCTGTAGAGATTGACTGATGTCTTCTTGGTGAAAGTTCGTCTAGAATCCAGTGTTTGAAGTGTACTCTTGTGGGTTGAAGTGTCTGCTGTGTATTGGTGTAACTTGCAAACTTTAGTGGATTCTTAAACTGGGTGAGGCCCCGCAGACGTGGGTTGTTGAGCTAAACTGCGTGAACATATCCTTGTGTCATTTCCCTTACTACATTATTTTTTATTTTCTGCTACACATCATTTTTCCAATCTATTTACTAACTGCACAAAAGTTTCAGATTAGTTTTAACTATTTTAGTGACTCTATATTCTAACAGATGGGTTGCTGGTGGGGTGTTGATTTTGTGGGTTTTGGCTGTGATTTGATTCTAAATTTTTTGGGTTTGGGACGTTGAAACAAAAGGAAAAAGAAATCTAGGTTTTTGAACGGCAGGGCCGTGAGTTTGAGAGTTTGAATGGCTTTGGATTTTGTTCTATGCATGTGTTGCTTGCCATTCGTTGCTACACAAAGAAGAGGAAAAACATGGAAAAAAAACCAGCAACATGCTAGTGGTTGCAACAACAACCAAACGTGTTGAATGGTATTACTATTTGTGCGTGATAAAGAGACTGTTGTACAACATGAACAACGAAGAAGATTGAACCAGCAGATGTTATGGCGCTCCGTTTGTGCAACAAAGACAACGAAGAACAATGTCTAGTTAGGAATATGAATCAGAAAGGTATAAAATTTTTAATTTTTGATTTTAAATTTTAGAAAGTTTAAAATTTTATTTTTGGTTTTCGACGCGAAAAAAATGAAAAAAAAAGTGAAAATTAGAAAATTTGAATCCTCCGTAGTGAAACTTAGAGAATTAAAGCCTTATTCAACATTTTATTAGAAATACTATTGTGATGCTTGAGGATTTTTATGAAATACGATATCAAAATTTGCGATTTCAAAGATTAAGAAATTCGAAATTTCAAATGTTGGAAATTTAAATTTATTTAGAAGCTAGATGTAAATAATAAATATTAAAATTCTTTTTATTTAAATAAAAATTTATTAAATTAGTTAAGAAAAAGTCTTAAGATGAAACAATTTTATTTTGGATATTTAGAATTTAAGAAAAATATAAACTTGATTTAATATCTAAAGATGAATAAATCATTTTAAAAAGATGTAGCTTAGAAACTGTAGGTGATAAGTTAATGTTTTAGGACTTAATCTAACGTAATTAAATATTAAAGCTTCGAAAATCCGAAGCTTAGAAACGGTAGGTGCCTAGAATATAAATATCAAAGCTTCGAAAATTCGAAGTTCCGAATATTAAAAATTAAATTGTAATTAAAAACAAGATTCAAATGGAAAATAATAAAAATGTCTTATTCAAATAGAAATTACATGAATCAATTATTAAAATTAGTTTAATAATTCAAATTAAATAAATTTATGTTTAGATTATTTATTAAATGATTGACATGAAGATTAAATTAAGGGATTTAATAAAAATTAACTTAATTAATCTTTTAAATTAGAATTGAATATATATATATATATATAGTTTTCCAACGCATTAATAGTTTTGTTTAAGATTAGAAGTTTAAATTCAAAAATTTGAATTAATTGAAAATATGAAAAATAAGCCTTTAGAAGTTCAAAATTTTTATAAGAGAAGAATAAAATTTTAGGCCTTAAAACTAAATTTGTAACATTTAGAAGTCTTATTTTGTTCGTAATTAAATTAATTATGATATTAATAAAATATTTAAATTTTGAAGATTCAATTATTAGAAATCTAGTTTTATGAACAAAAATTATTAAAGTTTTAAATTCAAATTAAGGAGATTCAAAGGAATGAGAAATTATATTAATTAGAATATACAAAATTTTAGGAATTAAGAATAATCCTAAATTAGTGGAAACTGATATTTAGACTTCTTAATTAAAATAGAAATGACTTAAATTGAAAATAAAGTATTAAGTGGTAAATTTCAGGTTTGTACACTTTATAGCATGAAACTACTCGAAGGAAAGCAAGGAACCCTGAAGATTGGCGAAATTAGGTGGACGTGACTTCCTTGCTCATATGTATTATATTGATTTAAAATTCAAAGTATTAGGTTGAATAGTTATAGATTATTAGAATCTTATTAGGAAATTGATTAAAATTGGTTGGTTTATTTGAATAATGTGTAATGTATGATGAATTATTTAGACTCATGCATAATCATCTCATGCCAAGACTGAATATAAAGGTTTGCACTTAGATTTGCTCAATTATAACATGCATGAATAGGAAGATATGCATTTAAATTCCATTGGTTATTCATGCACATTATCATGTTAACTTGCATACATATTGGAATTAATTTTCTAGTGTATTGTATGATGCTTGATGTGATTGATATTGTTTGTAAAAACTAAAATAAAACGATGGTTTATTAAGAATCCACGAACCGGTGCGATTGACAAGCCCGAGGTGGATCGAGTTGACATCCCTATATGTCACCGTTTGAGATTGACGAGCTACAAGGCGGATCGTAGGTATTCCCAATCAGAGTTGACTATGACAGCTCAAAGTTTTTGGGAGACGGTACGATGCTGCAGTAAGTACTTTCTCTTAGGCTGTGATGTCAGTGTCGATTGATTTTAGACGGTTGTTGGAACCCTCTGAGATTAGATTGGATCACATGGAATACCGAGAGGGATATCAACCCTTTTTCGATCTTAGATTACAACTAAAACAAATGAATGTTTTAAACGCCTAATGTTTGAAAGTATTTTGTAATATTTTGGATTGAATCTGTATAATGCGTGTGATGTGTAGAAACAATCCACTGGGCTTTTGAGCTCACTCCCACTTTATTTTTTAGGTATACATGGACGTAGAGTATGGTCACTTACATCCGAAGACTTGCACTTTAATTGGACACCTCATTGGGGAGGTAGTCCGAGATAGGTGGTATTGGAAGTGGTATTTGGTTAAATTTTTTTGAAACAATTTTCATGTATTTATTTGATTTTAAATTTAATTGATTAGATTTGTGAACAATATTATATTTTTAACATTTCTATTTTAATACAAGTCTTAAAAGATTTTTGCTGCGTTATTTATAAACTGTATTGTGAAATCCGGTGAATGTCTGGAGAAACTATTTGGATCTTTTGTTTTGTGTAAAACATCTATATAGACATTGACTTGAAAATTACTGGTTATGAACTTAATTTTGAAGAAAAAGATGTTGGACAGAACGAAATTTTCAAGTGGCATCCTGATTTTTAATGGGCAACGATCCACACGTGAGACAACATGTGACAGGAGGTCCAGTTGAAAATTAGGGTGTTACAAGTATGATATTAGAACCCAGTATTAAAATACACTGGGCTAGACTTGATGTAATATCCCGAAATTTCACGAATGTGAACACATCGTGATTAAAATAAAATATAAATTAGACAATCAAGAAATAAAATAAATGTTTTTATTTTACATATGTGATGTACACTTTGGGTTAAAATTATAAAATGAAAGACATGTTTGAGAGGAATTAATAATAAAAAATGATATACGTAGATGTATGAGGTTCGCTAAATAGTAGAAATTCGAAAGAAAAATAAATAAAGATTTAAAATAATACGATACTTGCTACTTGAGAGATTCGCGAAAAAAAAGAGGAAACAAATGAGCTATAAATCATGTGAAATAAATGAAACATTACTCGACAGAAATATTGGTAGATTAAAAATCAAATATGGGTTTGGGAAATAAATCAAATCTGGAATGATTGGAAAAAAAAAAAGAAATAATATGGTTTGGAAAAAATAAAAAGAAAGCTTGTTATCCAAAAGATTTGCATAAAAAAAAGAAAAAAAAGGAAATGAAGAACAATTGCAGCTGTCGTGAGCTGTGTGTGAACGATGAACGAAAACAAAAAAAACCAAAATAAATCATGAACCAAAAATGCAGCACAACTTGCTGTGTTTCTACATTTCGACTTGGTGAAGAAGAACGATCTGATGTTCAGTGCGTTCTAGAGCACAACGAAAGCGACGAAGAAGAGATTTTAGATCAAAAAGTTGGCTGCTGTTGTTGTCGGAAGAGATGACGTGCTGGAAATTTCCAGATCTGGAATTTTAGATCTGGGAAGAGAAGACGTGCTGCCGGATGAAGAGAAGAAGATGGTGCGAGCTGATCCAGATCTGGTGCATTTGGTCCATGAAAAACAACAACAAGAACTGAAATGTGGCTGTTTTTGCGTTTGGGCGAACTAAATGAAGAAACCAGCTCTGTGTGTGTCATGAATCCAATGTGTGTTGTGCTGCCGTTATTGTGATGTACAAATAGAAAAGATGAATGAAAGCCTTGTGCTGTTGCGTCCTTGTTCGTGCTGAAGAAGAAGACGAACTGAAGACGATGAATTGCAGCTGGCTCCTAAGATTTGGGGCGTGGAGAGGAAAGAAGTTGTACATGTTGTGTTCTAGGATGTCCTGCTGTGCACAGAGAAGAGGGAAGAACGCTGGTGCGTTCTGCTATGCGCAATGGAGAAGAAGAACACACTACAGCTGCGTTGCTGTTGTTTTGGATGGCCGTGCGCGGTGTACATTGCTACTGGTTCGTTGGAGCAGCTGACGTTGTGTTGCTGGTAGTGTTGTTACTTTGCACATGAAGATGAACGAAGACGAAGGAGAACGTGATGCCCTAAAAAAATCTGGTTCGTGTTTCACGCAATAGCCACCATTAGAGCTACTTCCAAGCTCGTTTCTAACTTTTCCAGCCAAGATCGGAGATTTTTGAACCCCTTTCTAGTTGGATCTTTGCCCAATCCGTGAAGAACGCACAACAACTGCGATCTGTGGTGCGTTGCTATCGTGCGTGTGGAGAAGAAGAAGAAAAGGGTGCTGCAATTGTGTGCATTTTGGTTGGTATATGCATTGGTGCTGCTGGTTTGATGAAGCAGCTGATGGGCATTGTTGTTAGTGCGTTGCTGCTGCGATCGTTAGTTCCGTGCAAGGAAGAAGATCACATTTGAGTTTTGTTGTGCACGCAAAAAAAAAAAAAATCTGTCTAGGGCATCAAAAGATTTCGAACAAAGAGGGATTTTCATCGTGGGAAGGTATAGTACTTAATTTTCTTCCCTAAATACATATTTAAATGATTCTATTGCTAGTTTTGAATGATTAGAAATTTTTGGTGGATTGAAATAGATTTGGATTTTTGCATAGAAAAGCTCCAATAGAGAAACTAGAATTTTGGTTGGTTGTTTGAGGGACTTTGAGAGAGTTTTGGAACGTAGATTTGTGAAGATAATGTTACGAAGGGGGTTCTGACATTAGAAATGCTTCAGAACATGGTGAGCTTCGTTTTACCTTCTAATGAATGACTTAGTTGATTTTGTTAGTATTTTTGAGAGATTAAAAAATTTATGCTTGGATTAACAACAGATTTTGGGCATCAATACATGATTTGGCGAGGAACGAAAAGGGAAAAAAATTCAAAGAGGTATAAAGATTTATTTTCCCTAATATTTGAACTGCAAATGAGTTAAAAGTGGATTATTTAGATTATAGATGTGAAAAAATTAGAATTCTCTCAGTAGTTGAAAAATATAAATTTGGAGGTTTCATTTAAGATTTTTTTATAATTCATTGAACTATTTTTTTTATCTATTGGAGTGGAGACTTGTGAATGTGAAAATTTAGAACTTCCAGAATATGAAAATAGGAATTTTAGGGAACTCTAGTAGGCTTAGATTTTTGGAACTCTTGATATGATATAAATAATTTTCTTGGGAGATAAAAAGGATTTTTGGAGAAATTCTGGAGACTCTAAGGTCTAATATAAATTTATTTTGAGATGGATGAAAAATAAGAAAATTGGAAAGACGAAATTTTTAGACTTTAATCCTTAAGAAAATTTTAGGAGTATCAAATTCTTAGAATTAATTTAGTTTAGTAGTACTAACCGAAAAAGTGAACTTTATATATTTTATTTGAAATATATATATATATATATATATATATATGTTTGGAATTCTCCATATTGACTTGAATAAATTTTATGTGGACTATGAAGGAGTATAGTTTGATATTTGGAAGCCTTATTTTGTTCGTAATAGAGTTACTTTTAATATGAATGGATGATTTTGGTATAAAGAAATACGATTGAAGTCTTGATGTAAATATTAAAACTTAGAACTCTCCTATTGAAGTAGAAATATCTATTTGAGATAGAAATATCTATTTGAGAGTTAAAGGAAATTTTAAGAGATTTTTAAGTATCGAAAATTTAATTAATCTGAATTGAAATAGAAATAAGGATTTTTGGGTGAACATGAAGAACTTGAAAGTAAATTAATGAATTATTTTGATTTTAAATTTTAGATCAAGGATAGTGGAGGCGACGTGGAGGCGTGAATAACTCCAGAAAAAAAATTAAGGTGGGTGTGATTACTACACTCTTTATCATTATTTGGATTTTAAATATAAAACATGATAGTTGTTTTTATTCTTGTACTTAGTATCTTGCTAGGAATGTGTGAATTGATTGGAATGATTGCCATGATATCATAACGTCTGGTTATGTGCTTTCTAGATAGTTAGAATGCTTGAATGTGTATTCAATAATTTATAAAATTTTAAATCTTATAGGTTGGTACATGTTGTACTAGCGTGGATTGAAAACCTTGTATGTGAAACTAAAGAAGATTAAATTACGACAAAAGAACCACATACCGGCGCGGTGATCGACCTTAGAGTGTCATTGTGGGTGTCCTCAACGAGACTGGCTGCGGGCTGAGTGTTACTTCGAACCTTACGCCCCTGCCAAGGTCCCGAAAGGTAATCGGCCTTCGGGCGGTACCTACAGATTCACTCCCAGACCATGAAGGGGACACCGAGGCCATAAACTTTTCAGTCTTAACACAACGAAAAACAATTAAGTGTATGAAACACCCTAATGTAATGGAAGTGTTTGCATGTTTGGTATTTTGCTCTGAATAATGCTAGTGATGTGCGGTATGATCCACTGGGCTCTCGAGCTCACCCTTTTTTTCAGGTGATTTTTGAGACAGCACGAATCGAGGACATCGCGGAGGACTCAGTTATTTTGAAACCTCGCCGAGGAGGTTGTTAGTGTTTGGTGCGCATTTTATTTATTTGTATTTGACTAAACTGGGCATGTGTCCCTTCTCTTTCTTTTTGGTCTAAACATTTTACACGCGATTAAATGTTTTGGAATTATTTTAGAGACTTTTGAATTGTTTAAATTTGAACTTAATGTTTTTTATTTCATTTGAAATTGCACTTATCGAGGTTATTTACTTAGAAGTTTATTTCAAAAAAAAATTGTGCCTATTCAAATGGATTTTTCTATTACCTGAAAGAGATAGAGAGAGAGAAATAGAATATGAGAATAGATGTGAGCTAGAATTTAGTAGTGTTTGGGCTCTCAGCGGACGACGCAGCGGCGGCTTCCCAGTCGAGCAGGCGCGCCTTCTCAGTCGTGCGCGGCCCGAGGGAACCCATAAGGAACTTGCAGGAGAGCAGGGTGTTACAAAGCTGGTATTAGAGCCCAGTTACTAGAAATACTGGGTTGAAACTTGCACAGAATAAATGTGATTCTATCAGAACAAAATTTTTCACAGAAATGAGAATTTCACCGGATTTGATTTTCACTGGAAAAGAATTTCTAATGGATTTGACTTTCAAAAAGTGGATAAAATGAGTAGAATCCATCTACTAGGCGGATAGAAATCTGGCAAAGATTTAAGTGATGTCAGCGTGCTCGAGTTACTGATCGCAGTGGGATGAAAGTACTGTAGTGGCCCTGTAGGTTGAGCTCTACTTCGTTAGTGGCCTTACAGGTTGAGCTCTATTCAGAAAAGGTCCAAAACTTGGAAGCAATGACATCACATAAAAGTGATATAGAGTTTGAACTTGGTGATTCAATTGATGAATCAGCTAGCCAAGTATTAAGACCATAGGTTTAGTTAGAGACTGGGACGCATAGGGGTTTTGGGTATGGAGGAATCTTAGACTCGGAGATTGACGGACCACGTATGGTTAGTGATCGATTCTTGGGCAGAATTTTTACGTACTGTATTCTACTGGTATAAGACAGTCGTGTATGGTGGGTCTTGCGTCAGCCTTAGGGAGTGAGACACTTGCAAAATTGTAATGGGCAATGAACGGACTCTTTGGAAGAACTAGCACGCACTGTATTCTACTAGTATGAGACCGTTGCATACGGTGGGTCTTGCGTCATCCTTGGAGACCAGGATTTGGTGAAAGTATATTAGCTGTGATGGAAATTCTGAGTGGAAGTTTAGGCTTAAGAACAGACAAAAACTTGGGATTCTATTATGCCAGCGTGCATTGTTTGATTGTTTGTTGTGTGCTGCATGATTAATATATAGTATATTATTTTGAGTATTGATACACAAATTTTGTACCTAGAAACAAACAGATTGTTGTTGACTTAGAAGCATAACCCCCTAGGCCACTGAAACTAAACGAAAACTTAGAGAACGTTGGGGAGTTCATTTGAGAGAACAAAGAGAGGAGGAAGTCTGGAATTTTGGAATTGGAGTCTCCATTGTGGCGGTTGCAGTGTACATCACAGAAAAGGAAGAATCGCTGCTCTATTTGGCCGAGCGTGGAAAACAGAGTGTAAAATTGGGAAGAGATTGAAATTTGATTTTCTGAAATCGGTTGGAGCAAGAAGAGGGAGCAAGGTCCTTGGATTCTGATTCAAAACTTTGCATTGAGGGTCACAGAAGAGGTGAGAGATGAGCCAGTACTGGGTGATGAGAGTACATCGAGGGTGGCAGTATCACACCCCAATTTTCAACTGGACCTCCTGTCACGTGTTGTTGCACATGTGGATTGTCGCCCGATGAAGATCAGAATGCTACTCAAAAATTTTCATTTTGTGCAAATCTTTTTCTTTAAAATCAAGTTCATAACAATTTGTTCTCAAATCAAAGTTTGGATAGATGTCTTATATAAAGCAAAATATCAAAATAATCTCTCAATACATTCACCGAATTTTCCAATATAAATCATAAATAATGTAGCGGAATAACTTCAAAAATTACCATTAAAACCAAATTGTTAAACAAGAAAAGGTCATTTAAAAATAAACAAACTAAAGTTAAGCTCAACATAAATACATTAAAAAAATCTAATGAAAATAATTAAAATATAACCTTCAAGTCTCCTATTCCGAACAACCTCCCCAATAAGGTGTCCAATTAAATGGTGAGTTTTCTAACATAAGTTATCATACTCTACGTCCAGATGTACCTGAAAAATAAAGTGGGAGTGAGCTCGAAAGCCCAGTGGATCAATGCTACCATCACAAGCATTATACAAAACCAATCTAAAACATTACAAGCACTTTCAAACATTAGGCGTTTCAAACATTAATTTGTTTTGGTTGTAATCTAAGATCGGAAGAGGGTTGAGATGCCTCTCGGTATTCCATGTGATCTAAATCAGAAACAAATCTCAGGTAACGCCTAAGGCCGGTTACCTGTCAGAGTCACAATCCAAGGGAGTGTATTTATCTAGGCATCGTACCATCTCCCAAAGATTTCGAGTTGTCACAGTTAGCTCCAGTTGGGAATACCTATGATCTGCCTTGTGGCTCGACAATCTCAAGCAATGACATATATGAGATGCCACCTCGATTCGCTTCAGGCTCGACAATCACACCGGTACGAGGATTCTTAATAAACCATCGTCTTATTTTAGTTTTACAAACGATCTCAAGCATCATACAATTCACTAGAATATATTTCAATATGCATGTAAGCCAACATGATAATGTGCTTGAATAACCAATGGAATTTAAACGCATATCTTCTTATTTATGCATTTTAGATTGAGTAAATCTAAGTGCAAATCTTTATATTCAATCATGGCACGAGATGATTATGCATGGGTCTCAATAAGTCATCATACCTTACACGTCATTCAAATAAATCAACCAATTTCATTTTATTTCCTAATAAAATTCTAATGATCTAGAACTATTCAATCAAATGCTTTGAACCTTAAATCCATATAATATTTATG
Source organism: Tinospora cordifolia (assembly GCA_030144865.1). Lineage (NCBI taxonomy): Eukaryota > Viridiplantae > Streptophyta > Magnoliopsida > Ranunculales > Menispermaceae > Tinospora > Tinospora cordifolia. Next base: position 32,198 of record JAJIYU010000927.1, read on the forward strand.
AGCAAGGAAGTCACGCCCACCTGATTTTTGCCGTTCTTCAGGGTTCCCTTGCTGTCCTTCAAGCTACTTGATAGTCTATAATGTAAAGATTTGAAATTTGACACTTGATAAAATTATTCTTAAGCATAAATTATTTTCTAATTAATTATGAAGTCTAAATATCAACTTAGACTATTTTTGAGTTAATTCCAAATTCTAGAATTTCATATAGTTAAGTTAAAACAATTTCTAAGTTCTTAGAATTTTTATTTTTATCCATTAAATCTTCACAGACTTAAATAATCTATTCACATCGTAAATACATTTATTACGAACAAAATAAGACTTTTTGATGTTACGTGTTTTGTTTTAGGGCCTAAAATTTTAATTCTGTCTCATGAAGGATTTTAAACTTCTAATATTAAATAAAACTCTTTTTGTGTTGGAAAACTGTCCTTTTCAATCCTAATTTATAAGATTAATTTATTTTATTTTATTAAATTAATTAATCCTCATGTTCAATAATTAATAAATAATCTAATATTAAATTTACTTAATTTCAATTATTAAATAAATTTTCTAAATTAGTTTTCATGCTTGGCTGATTAAATTTCTATTTGTTTTCCTATTTAAATTCATTTAAAATAATTTCATACTATCTAAAAATAAAATTTCAAATTATGCCTCGTGTCGTCTTCTTTGCACAAACGACGCCAATGAAGAAGTCCTTTGTTGCATGTTGTCCTTCACTTAGATTGCAACTTTCGACATTCCTTTCATCTCGTGAACACTATAGTAGTACACTGACAACACCCACAATTTTAGTTTTAAACTTCTTGTTCAGTTATCTAAACCCAAATAGCAGTACACCACCAGCTTCCCTTCTTCTTCGTTTTCAGCTCAACCAACCAAACCCGACTTTCTTGTTCATCCAACATTTACATCTAAAATCCAGCATCCTCCCAAATTTTTCGTTCTCACCACACACGGCCAACAGAAAGAAAATTTTCAACCTTGAGTGTTTCTCTATTTTGATAAGACACCACCCAAATTTCACTCATCCATGCTCTCCTCTATTCCAACAACCGAAAGAACCAGAATTTGAAATAAAACACTTGTGCTTCTTCTATTTTCTGTTGTCTGAATGCACCCAACAACACACATATACACGCTGCTAGTTCTTCATCCCCGTTCTTCACTCCAAAACCCAGAAATTTCAAGCATCATTGTCTCTGTTTTGATCGTCATAACCATCCTCAACTCCAATCACAGTCTCTGTCCGCCACAGCCGAACATTATAGCCCACAGCAACTCAGAAATTCATGATTTCATTCATCGTCCTCGTTCTAAAACGCATCCCAGCTGAATTTCATGCCTAAAAAAATGCTCCATGTCTAACCGTGCTTCTCCTCTCCTCTATTTGTGACTCCCGGCCAACAACACACAACCAGAACGTTCTGGTTTCTGCTTCATCTTTATCCCCACCAAGCATCAAGCCTCTGTTCTTTCACCACCGAAAACCAGAAATTGAATTAAAAATTTCAGCTGCTTGCTACTTTAGTCTTGTTGAACGCACCCATCCAAACCAAAACAAAACTAGATTCTGGTTTTCCTCTTCATTGTCTTCAGCTCATTTACCTTCCCCTCTGTTCGCAATTTACACCACAGTTGAACGCAGAAACACAACTTCTTTCCTCTCCTTCCTGCTCAAATCGCACACTCCGATTTCTCTTCTTCTTCCTCTCAGCGTTCTTTCCTCTTCTTTGCATTACTTCATCTTCATTTAACAGCAGCAATGGCAGTAGCAGACTGCAAGACCAGTAGAGCTGGTCTTCTTCCTTCATCTTCTTCTTCGTTCGATTTACTCAAAGCAACAGCAGCAGTAACAACGACAGCAGCAATGGCAGCAACAGAGCATCATTTGCTCTATTTTCCTTTCTTCCCTCTATTCGTGCAATGACGTCCAGTTGACCATCTCCTTCATTCCCAGCTTTCACAGTCAATGGCAGCAACAGCAACCGTGCCATTGCTCTGTTTCCATTCCCTGCACCCAGCTGAACCCTCAATCATAGCCCCTCTGTTTTTCTTCCTTTCTTCTTCCTGTTCGGTTTACAGTAACAGCTACACACTTCCCGACCAGCATTGCTTTTTATCCCCAACCAGATCATCCGGTTCTTCTTCTTCAACATTTTCAAATCATAATTCATGTTATTAATTTAGACCATCCAAATAATTCCCTGCTAAACCAGAGTATTCTGGTCCGTTCCAGATTTTCCCTGCCAAACACCAATTTTCGGTGTATTCTCGATTTTCCAGATTTTTTTAGTTAACCATTTTAATTTAATTAAAACTTTATTATAAATTTATAAGTTTATATATATTACTCCCTTTAATTTATTTCATTCCTATTATAAGTTTATATACATTAATAATATCATTATTCTTGTTTATACATTTGATTTCACTTCTTATGTTATTTGAGTGAATATATTTTAACCATCCATCTATTTTTAATTGTCAATTACTACTTTTACCAATTCATAATATTTTTTAATTCCACATTTCATCATATGTATATATATATATATATATATATATATATTTTTTTTTTTTCTAGCTAATTCAACCTAATATCGATTGTCAGTTTATTATTTTATTTTTCTTTATGCCTACTAGTGACGTGGCATGATCACAAAGTTACGGGGTGTTACACGCAGTGACAAGAGAGACTTTAGTAACCCCGGAGTTGATAACAGAGATTTCTCAAAAAGTGAGATTGGAGATTACTCCAAGACTTGTGGAACAAGTGGTGAGGACTTTGCAGTCATCGGCATTACCATAGCTGTCGGTGCCTACTCGGACACAGGTGCAGTCACCAGTACAACCAGAGCCTCAGATGCAACTACAACCCCAGACTCATCAGGTGGATAGGCTTATAAATATAGTGTCATGGAGTAGATCAGTTATTTATGACAAGGAGCAGCGAGGTCTATTGAATAAATTCTTGAAGTTGCAACCTAGTACTTTTGAAGGCATGTATAATATCCTGAAAGTCTATAAAACCTCCACGTGATTAGTGAACGGTTAAAGTGGAATAACAAACTTAATAAAAGAATAAAAATAGCCAACAATACTCGAAAACCATGTATTATAAGTTTAAATAAGTGTAAGAGTGATACCAATCTGGGAAGCACGAGAAATGGCGAAGGAAAGACGCTAAACACCAAAATATCATTCTGGTGACCGCGGTCGGTCCAATAGTGACTGCGGTAATTGCAGGAGAAATCTAGAAAACGAAGGAAAATACATCGTTCTGGTGACCGCGATCAGTCCTATAGTGACCGTAGTAATTGCAGGGGAAAACCAAAAACGAGACAGGGAAGTACCTTCTGGTAACTGCGGTCGGTGTGTGAGCGATCGCGGTAATCATGCGAAAAATCCAGAAATGAACATCATGCACCAGTCTGTCCACTGCGGTAATTGCACAGTGACCGCAGTAGTTGCACAGTGACCGCGGTAATTCATCAATTTCTATATAAACGAAAAGTGTGCAGAAACCCTAGATCTGGATTTTTCCATCGCAAATCATTGATTTCTCCCTCAAGCTTTCACCAAACTTTCTCATCTCATTTCTTAAGTGTTCTTTTGAGTTCTAAGGATGGTCTGAGCTTCTTCAAACCATTCTCTATCCTTTTCAAGCTTAGATCTGTCAAGAGCAACATCAACAAGGGTGAATTTCAGTTGAGGCAAGCTTGGAAAAGGTCTTGTGCTAAGGTAAATCTTCAAACCCTCTTGAGATCTTGTTTTCTTAGCTTTTCAAAAACACTTTTCCTCAAATGTAAACTGTTTTCCCTTGAGTTAATGCTAAGCACATGTCGTCGACTCCGGCGACCGCGACAATGCTCAATGCTTCTCATTGCCCCGGTAATGTGACATGCACCGGTGTTCCCTTGTTTTGTTCTAATTTTGGGTGCATTTAAAAACACATGCGCCAAGAACACAAACCTTAGGGTTTTGGTTATGTCATGTATGCCTTAGACTCACATGTTTTCATTGTTTAAAAACCCTATAGATTGATAATCTGAGGCGTGCGCAGCGAGGAACAAGGCACAAGATCGAGGAGTTTTAATGTGGGTGTAATTTTCTTACTCCCTAGCCTTATCCAAATTTTGAACACATAACATGATGTTTTTGGTTAGCTTAAGATATGTTTAGAAGCATGTTAGGACTTGCTTGATTGACCTTGTTTGGGCTTGACTTAGTGTATGTTCTTGATGCATGGTTGTTTGTGCGATAATGTTACCTAAACACATCTATTTTTTTTTTACTTTAAATGTTACATTAATGATCACATGTGACTTGAAATGACATGTATGACTAAAGAACATTAAATTAAGATTAATAAATCTAAGTACTGGCACGGTGACCCGCCTTAGGGTGTCATTGTGGGTGTTTCTACCTGAGCTGACTGTGGCAGTGATTGTGTCTTCGGACGGAGAGTCACTGTAGACTTTCATCCTTAGATTGTGGTCCCGAAGGTAATTGGCCCTCAGGCGTTACCCCCGGATTCGCTCTTGGACCACACAGGGGCTATCGAGGGTTATGGACTCTTTCGGTCTTAGATGATAACAAAATAAGAAATTGTGTGAAACGCCTAATGTAATGAAAGCGATTGTATATTTTGTATTTTGGTTTATATAATGCTAGTGATGTATAGAGATGATCCACTGGGCTCTCGAGCTCACTCCACTTTTCTATTATAGGTGATCATTGACACCGCAGGAGTAGGCCAGCATATGGGCTGTCATTTTGGGTAGTGACCTCGTTGGGAGGTTGTCACAGTTTTTAGTTTTCTTGAGTTTACCATTGTATCATTTTATTGTAAATAATATTTTAGTATTTAACTTGAACTGGACATATGTCCTCTTTTATCTTCAAACTGTTTCACATGTAAATTAAATATTTTGGAACTTAGGCCCATTGGGCCATGTTTTATCTTTACACTATGCTTTGAAAATGAATTCGAAATGTTATTCTGTTGCAAAGTATTTCACTTGCCCAAATATGAATTCACTATGGATTTATGAACGAATTGAATTTCGCTGCATGCATTTTAATGGATTTCACATCTACTGAAGGGAACGAGTATTTTGATGGTCGTTGTATTTTTTAGTTTTTGACTTTATAATCGGCTTAAAAGAAAGGTTTGAAACATGATATTGAATGAGAAAGATAACCCCAGTTTTCAATCGGATTTCCGTTCACGTGTTGTCTCACGTGTGGATCGTCACCCGATGAAAATCGAGATGCTACTTGAAAATTTCGTTCTGTCAAAATCTTCTTCTTCAAAATTCAGTTCATAACCATTAGTTCTCAAGTCAATGTCTATATAAATGTTTTATACAAAACTAAGGACCAAAATAACTTTTCAATACATTCACCGAATTTCTCAAGATAATTCATGAACAATGCAGCAGAATAACTTTAAAGACTATTATTAAAACCAAAATTGCTAAACAAGAAAAGTCATTTAAAGATAAAATAAGCCAAAGTTCAAATCAACGTAATTACATTAAAACAACCTAGTAAAAATACATAAAACATGACCTCCAAGTCTCCTATCTCGGACGACCTCTCCAATGAGGCGTCCACTTAAACTAGGAGTCTTCTGATGTAAGTTAATAATTCTATGTTCAGATGTACGTGAGAAATAAAGTGGGCCAGTGGATCGTTCCTACACATCACATGTATTATACAAATCCAATCCAAAACATTACAAACACTTTCAAATATTCATTTGTTTTAGTTGTAATCTAAGACAAAAAAAGGGTTGAGATGCCTCTCGGTATTCCCTGTGATCTAATCTAATCTCAGAGGGTTCTAATAACTGTCTAAAATCAATCGACACTCACATCACAGCCTAAGAGAGCGTACTTACCCAAGCATCGTACCATCTCTCAAAGACTTCGAGCTGTCAGAGTCAGCTCTAGGTGGGAATACCTACGATCCACCTTCTGGCTCGATAATCTCAAGCAGTGACATATAGGAAATGCCACCTCGATCCGCCTCGGGCTCGTCAATCGCACCGGTACGTGGACTCTTAATAAACCATCATCTTATTTTAATTTTTCAAAAAGTCTCAATCACATCAAACATCACACAATACACTAGAAAAATAATTCGAACTATGCATGCAAGTTACATTATAAGATGCGCGAGTAAACAATAAGATTTAGATGCATATGCTCCTAATCATGCATGCCATATTTGAGTAAATCCAAATGCAAGATCATGTCATGAACTAATTACGCATGGATTAAATAATTCATCATATGTCACACATCATTCACATGAGCCAAACAATTTTAATCAATTTCCTAATAAAATTCTAATAACTTAAAAATTATTCAATCAAATGCTTTGAATTTTAAATCTATATAATACATATGAGCAAAGAAGTCACGCCTACCTGATTTCGAAGATCTTCAGGGCTCCCTTACTTTCTTTCGAGCCACTCGATAGTCTATAATGTGAAGATCTAAAATTCAACACTTAATAAATTTATTTTCTAATTAATTATGAATTATAAATATCAACTTGGACTATTTTTGACTAAATTCTAAATTCTAGAATTCCATATAGTCATGCTAAAACGATTTCTAAGTTCTTAGAATTTCTCGATCTAAAATTAAAACTTTTATAATAAATTCCTAAGCTTCTAAAACTTTTTTATTTTTTAAATAAATACTTTATTTAGTGCCGAACAATTTACTTAAAACATTAATACTTTTATTTCTAATATTTTAAACTAAGTCCCGAATTTCTATTTTTTTATCCAGTAAATCTTCGCAGATTTCAACAATCTATTTAGATCGCAAATAAATTTGTTACGAACAAAATATGACTTCTTGATGTTACGTGTTTTGTTTTAGAGCCTAAAATTTTAATTTTTTCTCACGAAAGATTTTTAAACTTCTAAAGTTAAATAAAACTCTCACTGTGTTAGAAAACTTTTTCAATCCTAATTTATAAGATTAATTAATTAAAATTTTTCAACCCAATTAATCCTCATGTTCAAGAATTAATAAATACTCTAATATTACATTTGTTTAATTTGAATTGTTAAATTACTAGTCTAAACTAATTTTGGTAATTGATTTAATTAATCCCTATTTAAATATGAAAATTTTATTATGTTCGACTAAAATAAATTTCATACTTTTTAGGATTTAAAATTTAAAATTTTTACCTCCTATCATCTTTTCCCGTGTGAATGACGCCAACGACGAACTCACATCTAAATGAAGGCACGTTCAGAAGTTCATTGAGTTCCAAGTCACGGTCCACGTACCCCAAACCATCCTTTACTCCTATTGAATCACGGCCAACATCAAAGATGAACGTCCACACACACAAGTTAAAAAAACAGATTACCACCAGCAACACAAAATTTACGTTTCCACTCTTGTTCTTCACGGACTCGTGACTGCCATGTCCGAAATTTATTTTGTTATGGTTTTTTGATCATGCTCCACTGTTAGTATGCACCAATTCGAACAAACAAAACCAGATTTCTGGTTTCTCCAATTTGCAGCTCACAGACACAACTGAACTCCACCATATTCCGATGCCTTTTTCCATTCTTCCTCTACTTCAAATTCCAGCAACTCAACCGGAATTTCACACCTGAAGTCAAATCCCCGTCGGCCCATGAGAGACAATCAAAATCAAATTCCAGATTTTCTTTTCTTTAATCCCCTATTCTTCATTCCCAAAACCAAAAACGCATAATCAAAACCAAATTTAAAACGCACCATCACGGCCTGCAACCGCAGCTACGTTCTTAACTCCTTCCACGGTCCGGCGTCTTCTTCTTTGCTCAACCATAGATGGAGCAGTCCGTTTTCTACCTCTTTTCCTCCTCTATTTCCCGTTCCTCTTCCCTGCATTGCTTCTTCTTCATTCAGTAGTTGCAGCAGCCACAACAGCACAGAACACCGTTGCTCTAGTTTCTCTTCTTCTTCCCTCATTTCCGTCCGGCAGTAGGGAGTAGCAGCAATAACAGCCTGCCGTCCCTTTTTCATCTTCTCTTCTCTGTTCCACAGTAGAGACGGCAGCAACAACGCAGCAATAGAGCATCGTTGCTCTGTTTCCTCCCTTCTAATCGTTACCAGCAGCTTGGATCCTCTTCTTCTTCTCCACTTTCTCTTCTCTATTGTTCCTCTTCACGCACAGCCCCCCAGAAAGCACACTCACATTGCCCCTGTTTTCTGCTCCTCTTCTTTGCATGACGTTCTGCTTCATTTGGCAGCAGCAGCAATAGTAGTGGTAACGGAACCAGCTCCAGCAGCTGCTCTTCTTCTTCGCTTCATCCTCTTCTTCTTTCGGCAGTAGTAGCAGTGGCATTAACAGCAACAACAATGGCAGCCGCAACTTCTTCTTCATACCAGATATTCTCTTCCATCAGTTCGTCCAACACAGCAGCCGAGTCTTCATCTTCCAAAACCGAGTGTCATTAGTAATCTGTTCGGCCAGCAGTCGTTTCATCCATTCTTTCCCCCCCTGTTTTCTATTCTGATCTTCCTCTTTTTCACACCGAGTACGAAGCAAAGTTGCTGCTCCTTTGTTCTTGACAACAACTCCAAGCAACAGCTACAACCTAGAGCGGTAGCAAAAACAGAGCATTATAGCTCTATTTTCCTTTCTTCCCTCTCTTCTTCTTCAGAGTAGCAGCAGCCGCAATAACCAACACAGAGCACCATTGCTCGTCTTCTCTGTTTTCGTCCCTCCAGCCAACGTCACCTGCTGTTTCTTCATTTTGCAGCAAGGATGGCCATGGTTCGATGAGCAGCAGCACCCAACGGCCTCTTCGATTTATGACACACAGCTAAACACAACTCGTTCCTCTTCAGCTTTCTTCTTCTTCCCCTGTTCGTGCAACAATGACCCCGAACAGCAGCAGCCTCCAACTTCTCCTTCTGCCTCTCTTCTCGGTTCTTCTTCATGTGCCGCCAACCAGAAAATTCTGGTGCATCTCATGAGTTTCCAGAATTTCTTCTTTGATCTCCTTCTTTTCACTACCCAAACCAGATACTTCCGGTTCCTTTTAAATTTCTTTCTTTTTTTTTCCCCCAGATTTATTACTATAAACCTTCATTAAAATTTATAAACCTATATATTGTTTAATCTTTTGATATATATACTAATCCTTCTCATACATAGATCTCAACCTTATTATAAATTTTATATCTCCATTCTCTATACAATCCTTAATCCTTATTATAAGTTTAAGTATACTTTAATAATATCATCTTTCTTGTTTTTATATTTGATTTTACTTTGTCTATTATATGCGTGAGTATGTTTTAACCACCCATTTATTATAAATTCTCAATTTCTATTTTCACCCATTCATAATATTTTCTAATGCCCCATTTTGTCATATATATAT
>JAJIYU010000928.1:0-41731 GCA_030144865.1 Tinospora cordifolia
AATATCATATAATGATAATTAAAAACAAGTTTCCACTCATTTTTATATTTATTTTGAATTTTTAAAATTCATGTTGACGTGTATACATTATAAGACCTAGGGTGATCACAGTTTATTTGTATCAATGTGGCCCCTAAGAACTTATATGGTAATTGAAAGTTGACATGTAGGGGGTATATATATTTACACTAAAATTTTAATTGATAGGTACTGAAATGTTCAGAATAAAATTTTGAACCTAATAATACTAAAATTAAGATTTTTGGAGATCAATTGATATATTAAATTTGCATTTATACAATTGAAGAAAAATTAATAGATTAATATTATATATATAAGGTTATATATGTATAACTAATGTTAACAAAGTGTTAATTGAATTACATTCAAGGTTATGATTAATTATGTAATGTCATAAATATAACATTATATATATATATATATAAAATGTTATATAGCATTATGAATTACTTTACATGAAAAAAAGTGTAACATAGGAAATAATTATTTTTTTCAATTCAATGTATTATACAACAAATTTGTGAAGAGGTTACTTAGTGTATACCAAAAGCGAAATATGTGTTAAAAGTGTAAACCTTTGGTATTTGGCTCGATATTGGGAGACTCGATCAGTAACTAGGAGAACGTCGGCAGTCGAATTAGTCAATGAGTAGTAATTTGATTTATTTACTTAACAATTTATTCTACTTATTGTTGTTGTGTAACTGTGTGCTACATGCATTGTATATTGCATTAAGATAGGACTGATTGATGAATCTTCAGATATGTCAACCTTGTCTCAAGATGAGAGGTTCCAAGTTGCAGACGTTGTATAATGATAGTCCTAAGATAAGAGTACAAATCTTCAAATGTGCAAACTTGGCTGCGAGATTAGAGGTTTCGAGGTGCAGAAATTAGATCATGATAATTCTAAGATAGAATTGATCGACAGATCTTCAGATGTGCTGCCCTAACCTAATGATGAGAGGTTCTGAGGTGCTTAAATTGGATTATGATAAATATGAGATAAGACTGGTCGACGGATCTTCAGATGTAACACCTTGCCACCCGAGCCCCATCGTCCCCGTCATTCGATGGTATAATTTTCTTCAATCAATAATCTTGGGCCGCCCAAGAGGCGAGCCCATGCTATATTATCCTTTTTCCTTTATCTAATCCCAAACCCATGAGACTTCTTGCATACATTAGTCTATGTACAAAATAATTCAAGAAATTATAAATAAAATCCTTTATTTATTAATTCTAAAATTCTAAGTACATGAGCCTTCATAGTGGAAAATAAATTTAAAACTAAAATAAATAATTTTGGTTTGGGCCCACGTGCCCTACAATGAAATAAATAAACAAAAAGAATTCCTAATAAATAATCTTCTACGTAGGCTGATAAATTAATTTCCTAAAATATGAAAAATAAGGGAGTGAGCTAAAAAGCTCAGTGAATCATTCTATCTATTTAATTCATTATTTCAACCAAATAATACAAGCATATCAAATACTTTCAAGGATTTAATTGATTCAAACAATATATTATTTCAGTTGTAATTTAGATCGAAAGGGGTTAACCTCTGTGTTCCAATCTAGAGAGAAAGATCAATCTTGAAACTCCAACCCTTTTCTGTGAAGTGGGATCACTTCTGAAACGCAGTCCACTCTGGTGCCAATCCTGATGGCCAGTTCAAAAGTTTAATCCTGGCTGGAACACACATGAAGAACATCAGTCCCCGTGCCAATACGTGGTTGAAATCTTTGTTTAATCTTATTTTTTTTGTGCAAGAGCATAATAATTAAATATTTCAACAGTATATAAACACACCAACTGTATAACACCATAAATCAACGAAATAATAACTTTCGATTTCTGATGTAGAAGACTGTACGAGACGTAACTACAGAGCATACTCTCTCAAATAGGAAATACGACTTTCAATTTCTGATGTAGAAGATCGTACAAGATGCAACTACAGAGCATACTCTCTCAATCATGAGTAATATAATAATTTAATAGCATAAAAAAAACATAAATTAACTATGCACACAAGCAAGCATTATTTAAATAAAAATAATAAATTAAAAGAAGGGATAAGAATTTCATCTCGGAATCGCTTTCTAAATCGGTGTAGTACTTCCTTGCTACTACCTCGCAGGCTATTTAGAATAGCTTGAGAAAAAAAAAGGGACTAAGGGTGCCAAGAAGAAGGCGGAGAGAGAGCAAGAGGAATGTAGTCAACTCTTGTTTTGGGATGAATGGAATGAGAGGGGTAGGGATTTATATAGTCTTTGAGTGTCAAATTCATCATTTTTTGCCTTCCTAATTAGAAAATTTTCCATTTTTGCTTGTTTGGGCGGCTGAATAGTTAGGGTTTTTTTTTACATTTTTCTACACAAATCGATGGCTAAAAAGCCATTTTTTCGCTCAATCCTCCATTCAAGAATTTTTCAAAATTTTCTTTTATTATTATTATTATGAATTTGCACATAGCAGATTCGACGAAGTTGCTGTGCGCATGGGTCGTAGGCCCATGCACCCCCTTTTCTTTTTTTAACCTTTTTTTAAACTTACATATATATATATATATATATATATATATATATATATACACACACAAACACACATTTATATCTATATATGTATATATCTATTTTCATCATTTTATTATTATTATTTTTATTTCATAACCAAATACTTCTATATATATTTAAGTTTCAGAAAAATTATACTAAATATATTATTCAAAATATTATTTCCTTATTTTAATACAGAAGACTATGATGAAGAATATTTTGCATGTACATATACTTAGTATATTTACCCATATATTACTGCCTGCCTAGTATTAGTTAATGCATATCCATATATACTTCTATGTCAATTAATCAATTAATTGCATATCAATTTAACATGTCATACATACATATATACATACATACATACATACATACATATATATATATATATATATATATATATATATATAAAATACATGTGTCTCATTCATACATACAAAATAATTTGGGGTATTACATTCTACCCTCCTTAAAGGGATTTCGTCCTCAAAATCTATTAGTAGGTTACTTGAGTGTTTGTTGATCGAGTGCTTCTAGTGAAAAGTTCTGGGTACTTATACTGTATTTTACTTTTCAATTCCCAAGTAGCATATTCTATTCCATGGTGTTTCCAGAGGACTTTGACTAAGGAAATTTCTTTTGTTCTCAGGCTCTGTACCTTGCGATCTAGAATCCTAACGAATGGTTCTTCGTATGTGGCATCTTCTTGGATGTCCACTTCTTCCTAGTGGATTATGTGTGATAGATCAGGTTTGTATTTCCTCAACATAGACACGTGGAAGAAGTTATGTAAAAAGGGTATTCGATTTGGTAGGTCTATCTCGTAGGCGCATTCGCCAATCTTCCTGAGTATCTCAAAGGGTCCAATGAATTTGGGTGCTAGTTTTTCCTTAATTCCAAACCGTTTGATTCCCTTCTATGGACTAATTCTCATAAACACTATTTCACTTGGATGGAATTCCAATGGTCTTCTTCTTTTGTCAGCATAACTTTTATGGCAACTTTGTGCAGTGGTTAGTCTTCTTTGGATTTGTCTTACTGATTTGCCATCTCTTCTACTAGGTCAGGTCCAGTAAGTACATGATCCTCTAACTCAGCCCAACAAGTTGGTGATCTGCAGGGTCTCCCATAGAGGGCTTCATACAATGCCATCTTTTTGCTTGCCTGATAACTGTTGTTATAGGCAAACTCCGCCAGATGTAGGTGTTTACTCCAGATCCGTTTGAAGTCAAGGACGCAAGACCTTAGTGTGTCTTCTAGCATCTGGATGACACTTAGATTGTCCATCTGTCTGAGGGTGAAAAGTTGTACTCATGGTGAGTGTGAACACCACAGACTTACCATTCTATGCTATTTTAAACTCTATATAAACCCCCCATGCTCACCATTCCTCTCATCCCAAGAAACAAGAGTTGAGATTTTCTCTTGTTCTCTAAGCCCTCTACTTGACACCCCTTCTCACCTTTCTTTTTTCTCTTGTGTGTGAGAAGTTCTTGGTTTGGGGATTTATTTTGAGTGATTTTCTTGGTGCTTGTACGTTGGAAACTCTTGTCTAAACTTTGGGGAGAAGCATCATAAGGTGTAAGTGATTTCTCTAACATCCCTTTTTCTTATTCAAATTATTAGCATGTTCATTGTTTGTTTGGCTTTTGAAATCAAAATAATTTCAATTCTAGTATTTTAAAATATATTTTAGTTTTAGATTTGATCCTTGTTCGAATTTATGCATTCATAACATTCATGCCATGTTTGGTATCATACTTAGGCTTTATTTCAAGGAATGATGCATGATTATGGTTGTTTCATGATTTGATTTTCAGATTGTTCATATTCTGAATTTTATTGATCTTAGTTTCATATTCTGAAGTTTAATTGATGATTCAAGATTTAACAAAAGAAGATGGTGAAAATAACCACGTACCATCATAGCAAACACGTGGATTGCTATGAATGTTCTTTTCATATGATTAGTTCATATGGTTTTAAGATCAAAGTACTTGGTTGGTGGGTAAGTTCCCTTGAGTCCAAAAGTCCAATGAAATTAATTAAGAAAAGTTATATTTCACTCTAAGGAGATACTTTTTTAAGAACATCAAGGGCTTAAAAACCCTTTTGGTTTAAAGTCTCAACTTTAAATAAAGGGATGCTTGGAACGCTTAATGTATGCAAGTGTTTGAAATGTGAATGTGTTAGTTGATTTGAATTTAAAAAAATGGTTGTTTGAAAAAGATCCATTGAGCTTTGTATTCACCCCTTCCGCTTTTTTTTTTTCAGGAAATTAAATTGTGAAGACCAAAGAATTTGGATAGTTTCTATTTTAGCAAGTTTCCATTTTTTTAAAGTTTCCTTTTAATGTAAGGGCATGTTGCCCAATTTTGAATAAGTGTTCCGCTGAAATTTAATTTTTATTTTAGAAGTTATGAATTTCTTTTGATCAACAATGTAATAGTTTACTTTTACATTAGAAAGTTATGTATTTTCTTTTTATGAATAAAGAAGTTGAATTTTTCTTTATCTTTAATTGCATTGATTTTATTAAGTGGAAATTTGAATTCTTGAATTTACTCTGAGGCATGAGATACTGAAAAATAGAAAGTCAAGTGTGTGCCACTTGTAAAGTAACATGAACCCAACTCGCCAAATGGTTAAGTCCACTGTCAAAGAATGGTGGTTATGTCCAATACTCAAAGAATGTGGGGGCTGGGGTGTTACAAGTGTGGTATCAGAGCCTAGGCTTTAGGTGCCTTGGGCTTAAAATAGAAAATCAAGCCTAAACATGTGTTGATTAGGCTAGAAATAAAGAGTCAAACATTAATTGTTTGACAAGAATTAAAAACCCAAATTAGGGTTTCACATTGAATTGAATTAAAATTTTAGTGCCCTACCTTCTATTTTTTGAAAATTGAAAAATGTTTTAGAAAGTGTTTTCAAAAGGAAAAATGTATTTTGAAATATTTTGTTTAGATACAAAGACTACAAGTTGAGCTAATAGTGGGTAAGCCTTGTCCCGAGTAAAGCTAAACATTGAGAGGGAGGTGGGTTATCCCGCCCTAGAAAGCGCAGTTACTAAGCAGACTTCAGTCTCGCCACCCGATCTGGAGGTTGTCCCACCAGCTTATATGAGTAGTCGGAGTTGAAGAACACTCTTATTTTCTATAAAAGAAAATTAAAAGGTGGAAAGTTAGGGCAAGAAAGTGAATAAAAGTCGAAAAAGATGTCAAATGTGGTATCTTGACTAGACAGAGGTTGTGAGTCAATTAGATTAAATCCTAAGTCCAGAGAAAAACCCTAGGTAGAAACGTGGTGTAGCCAGGGTAGCATAGTGGATCAAAAGCATAAATCTCTAAGCATAGGCCAGAGGCGGAAACTTGTGTGAAAATAGAAAATTGTTTGATCAGGACACGAGACTGGGAGGCTTTCGTACCTTTCAGTTTCTATGTAATATGGGATGCATAAGATTTCGAGGGTATGGAGGAAGCTTGGAATCGAAGAATGATGGACCATGTGTGGTGAATGATCGGCAACTCTGGCAGAACGGGTTTTTCTATGTTCGTTGGTATGGGACGGTGGAGTATAGTGGGCTTAGGAACCTTAGTTATCGAGCAATTTACAAAATTGTTTGGGTGCGACTCAGTTCTGAGTGAAAGCTTAAGTGGAAGGGGTAGAGTGGTATGGGACACTTGAACCTGGAAGCTTAGGTGAAAGCTTGGAACCTTGTTGTGCTAGCTTGATTGTATGATTGTGTGGTATGCATGTTTTACTGTTTATTGCTTTGAGACCAAATCCTGTACCCATGCATGAAAAGAACCTAAAAGAAAAACCTTTAGGCCACTAAACAAAGTAAGAGCCTAGAGACATGAATCTAGAGTCATGATAGTATGAAAATCTAACGAGCCAAATACTGACAAGGTGTTAAATTTATAGACAGTGGCTAAAACAAGAAGGTACGCTACTCGATCCACCACCTCTTATGAGACCGAACAACGGGAATAGGAATTGCCTACTGGAATGGAGGTGCAGATGGAGGCCATGATGAATGAGCTGTCGCAGAGGGTGCTAGATCAACTATTGAGGGCACTTCCACAAATAATCCCTCAGGTGGCACCACAGCCTCAAGTACCTTAACCTACCCAGGTCTAACAGCCAGCACCTGTGGCCCAAAATCCCAAATATCAGAGGGCTCGGGAAGGATTGGAGGATGAGAAACAGAGGAAAATGCTGATAGAGCTACAGAAGCTCCATCCTCCTTCATTTTATGGTACCATAGACTGCATCTCAACAGACCATTAGTACCAAGAGATGGAGAAAATTCTCAATGTGTTGAAGGTAATTGGGTCAAGACGTGTGGCACTTGTGACGCACCACTTCAAAGGACCAGCTAGGAGTTGGTGGCAAATGATGAGGATGGACCCTAACATGGATGTTGATGCCATGAGCTGGGAAAACTTCACAGAGATCTTTTATGAGAAGTTCTTTCTAGAAGCAACCCTGAGCAAGCTACAGGAGGACTTTGTTCGACTAAATCAAAGGGACATAATTGTAGTTGAATATGAAAGGAAGTTCACGAAACTGGCCAAATTCTCACCAGATCTGATCAGGGAAGAGAAAAGGAAGGCCAACCAGTTAACACAAGGTCTCAAGATGGTGAATCCGAAAGATAGTGAAGACTTTGGGCCTAAAGACTTACAAGGACGTCGTAGAAAAGGCTCTAACTCTGGAGCAAGAACTCAACTTGGAACAAAGGTTGAGGGGGAATAATAAGAGGCTTGAGAATGAAAATAATCAAGGGGCTCAAAAGAAAAGTAAGAATGGTGGGAACGCACCACAGAAACGGGATAAAACAAGGATAAGGCAAGGGAGCAGGCTAAGAGGCTAGGATTGTGCTTCTTATGCAAACAGAGGGGGCATCTTGCTAAAAACTACCCAACAGCATCAGCTAAGGCTCCCCAACAACAGCAACAACAGAATACCTAGGGAGGAGGTCAGAATGGGCGTCTTGAAGCCAGACAAAATCAAAATGTCAATCAGAGGCAAAACCAAGGCCGTGGTCAGAACCAGGTCAAAGTGTTCACGGTTGAGGCCCAGGAAGACCAGGTCCCTGCAATGGAAGGTATGTTCCTGTTATTCAATGTTATTGTGAAACTATTGTTTGACTCGGAGCCTCTAAATCCTTTATTTCTAAAGAATTAGTTGATAGGTTACAACTTGTGATGAAAACATTACCTGTAACTTTGAATGTGTCCACACCAATAGGGACCAGTGTGACTTCACAAATAATCTGTAATTGTGACCTAAGGTTTGGGGATAAACTCTTAACAGTTGACCTATTTACCTTACCTTTTTATGGATATGATGTGATCTTGGGGATGGATTGGTTGGACCAGTACCAAGCCCCGATAGTTTGTCCTAAAAGACGAGTGACCATAACCCTACCTTCTGGGGAAATCAATAAAATCAATGGAGATATGCGAAAACTACCGAGGAGCCCAACCATAGCCATGTATGTTGAACTACCTAAGATAGAAGGATGAGTTTGAGGAACTCTCTGAAGAAGAGCCTATAGAACCGAAAAGGATACAAGACCTAACAGTGGTTAGTGAATACGAGGATGTATTCCAAGATGACTTACCCGGACTACCGCCTGCTAGAGAGATAGAGTTCAAGATTAAACTTCACCCTAGAACCAACCTTATAAGACCACCTTATAGAATGGCACCGATAGAACTAATAGAGTTAAAGTCACAACTCGACAAGCTCTGGGAGAAAGGGTTCATCAGGCTAAGTGAATCACCTTGGGGAGCTCCAATGTTTTTCGTGAAGAAGAAGGATGGTTTTATGAGACTTTGTGTCAAATTTCAAAAATTAAACCAAACTATGGTGAAGAATAAGTACCCTCTACCGAGGATTGATGACCTATTTGATCAATTAAGAGGAGCCACTTATTTCTCAAAGATTGATCTTAGGTCAGGTTATCATCAGCTAAGAATCAGGGAGTCCGACATATATAAGACGGCCTTCAAAACAAGATATCGACACTTCGAGTTCACCATGATGCCATTTGGTTTGACCAATGCCCCGACAGCATTCATGGACTTGATGAACCGAGTGTTCAGACAATATCTTGAACAGTTTGTGGTAGTATTCATAGATGACATCCTAATCTACTCCAAGTCAGAAGCTGAATACTTAGAACACTTGCAAATAGTGTTGGAAACACTCAGAAGGCATCAATTATATGCCAAGTTTAGCAAGTGTGAGTTCTGGATGAGGACGGTCAAGTTCTTTGGCCACGTAGTGTCAACAAAAGGCATCTTTGTAGATCCAAAGAAAGTGGAAGCGGTTATGAATTGGAAGCAACCTAAGACAATCACAGAGATTAGGAGCTTCTTAGGTCTAGCTGGGTACTACAGAAGGTTCATCCAAGATTTCTCCAAACTAACAGAACCTATGACCAAGCTGACCAGGAAGGGAGTTAAGTTTGATTGGAATAAGAAGTGTAAACAATCATTCCAAGTACTGAAGAAGAGATTGACTATGGCCCCTATCCTAGTCACTCCAACCCATGGTGTTACCTATACCCCCTATACTGATGTTTTGCTAAGTGGACTTGGAACAGTGTTGATGCAAGAAAGACAAGTAGTCGTTTATGCTTCACGACAACTAAAGGTCCATGAGAAGAATTACCCTACTCACGACCTAGAATTAGCGGTCACTGTGTTTGCCCTGAAGATTTGGAGACACTACCTTTATGGCGAGAAATTTGATCTGTTTTCATATCACAAGAGCTTGAAGTACATCTGCACCTAGAAGGAGTTGAACCTCAGGCAACGAAGATGTATGGAGTTCTTGAAAGACTATGATTTTCAACTACACTACCATCCAGGGAAGGCCAATGTAGTGGCTGACACCTTGAGTAGGAAGTTCAACAAATAAGAAGAAGAGGAAAGGCCAGATGTACCAGTTGATTGATGACTTTAAGCTGGGTGTGACTCTAAATGAAAAGCAAGCCTACCTTTACACTATGTCTTGCCAACCAGATCTTCTACACCAGATCAGGGATGAACAAAGGCAACACAAATGGCTTACCAGTCTAATCGAAGGAGTTACACAAGGCAAGCATAGTAACTTTAGGCTAGATGCTGAGAATATCCTAAGGCTCGGAGAAAGGACATGTGTACCTTAGCAAGGACAAAACAAGCAAATTATACTTGATGAAGCTCATCAGACTAAGTATACCATGCACCCAGGCGGAGATAAGATGTACCAAAACCTCAGGAAAACGTACTGGTGGAGAGGAATGAAGAGGGATGTAGCTAAGCATGTCTTTAAGTGCTTAACATGTCAACAAGTGAAAGCAGAACACCGGAAACTCTCTAGAATGTTACAACCACTCCCTATCCCTGAATGGAAGTGGGATAACATTGCCATGGACTTTGTCAGTTGTTTACCCAGAAACCGAAAAGGAGAAGACACTATTTGGGTGATTGTGGATTGCCTTACCAAAGTAGCTCATTTTCTGCCAATCAGATCAATAGACCAAGTCAGTAAGCTGGGAGAAATCTATGTGAAAGAAATCGTCAGACTTCATGGTGTACCCAAGACTATTGTGTCTAATAGAGACGCTCGCTTTACTTCACAGTTCTGGCAGAGTATCCAAAAGGAGATGGGTACTAAGCTCACCATGAGTACAGTCTTTCACCCTCAGATAGATGGTCAATCTGAAAGAGTTATCCAGATTTTAGAGGATATGTTGAGGTCTTGTGTTTTAGACTTCAAGGGGAACTGGAGAAAGTATCTACAACTGGTGGAGTTTGCCTATAACAATAATTACCAGGCAAGCATAAAGATGGCTCCATTCGAGGTTCTCTATGGGAGACCTTGCAGATCACCTGCCTGTTAGGCTGAGCTTGAAGATCATGTATTAATTGGGCCAGACTTGGTGGAATAGATGAGCAACCAAGTCAAGTTGATACAACGGAGACTAACTACTGCACAGAGTTGTCAAAAGAGTTATGCTGACAAGAGGAGAAGACCACTAGATTTCCAAGTTGGGGACAAAGTATTTCTAAGGGTCAGCCCTCAGAAGGGTATCAAAAGATTTGGATTCAAATGGAAGTTATCTCCAAGGTTCATAGGACCCTTTGAAATACTTAGAAGAATCGGAGAATGTGCTTACGAGTTGGATTTACCAAGCCGGATGACTTCAGCTCATAACATATTCCATGTCTCTATGTTGCGAAAGTACGAACTTGACCCCTCTCACATCATCCACTAGGAGGAAGTGAACATTCAAGACGATGCTATCTATAAGGAAACAACAGTTAGAATCCTTGATCACAAGGTACAAAATCTGAGAACTAAGGATATTCCCTTAGTTAAGGTATTGTGGAAGCATCACGGAATAGAAGAGGCTACCTGGGAGCTGGAGAGTGAGATGAAGTACAAATTTCGAAGGCGAAATTTTTTCTAAGGAGGGTAGGTTGTAATACCTCATAATTTTGTCAAATAAATTAAAAATAAATAAAGTCGACAAGCAAGTAACAATTTCTTTAGACTCTTGAGTGAAAATTATGTAGGAAAAATGGAAAAATAAGATTTATTGAGAAAGATTCTAAAATAATTGGAGGCAAATGAAATCTTAATATTAGGATGATCAAACAAATGATATAAGGTAAGTGAAATTATTAAATATTATTCGTATAATAATTATTTTGTCATTATGCATATATGGAACAATTATGGAGTTAATTATCAAATGTAAAGTAAGTAGAGTGAATTATATACATATATAATTATTTTACCTCTCTGAAAATAAAAAATATATATGAAATGAAGAAATGAAAATATAGAAAATATGGATTATTAATTGTTCGCAATAAAAATATCAAAGAAATAGAAAATATATAATAAATACAATATTAAAGAAATAAAAAAGGAAGAATATTAGGGAGATTTAATAAAATAGAAGGATGTGTGCAATAAACCACACACACACATATATATATTAGAAAGTGAAATTGGGTTTATAATTTGCAAATTTCAGATGATACGAACTTTAGAAAGTAATTTTGGGCAATGTATACAACATCCAATGACCAAAAACACGTAATCTGCACGACCTACGATCTAACGGCCACGATCAAGTTTGCACCGAACGCCCAGATGCACCAAATCGCCACAATCCAACGATCCACGATCGATCACCACGATCCAACGACCGCGATCAAACCCGCACGAACACCCGAATGCATCAAATTATCGTGATCCAACGGCCCACGATCAACCTGCCCAATCCAACAGGTCACGACACAGGCACAATTCATTGATAGCTAACAAAGATCCGCGTGCTGTGCTCGAGGACGATTCGATGGCCTAGATCGAATGCTCCAAAATTAAAATCGAAAAATTCGTGAAAATAGTTTCTAAAATCCAAAAATTCGTTTCTAAATTCCAAAAAAATTATCCAAATACACTTGCTATTCTCCTATACTTGGGAGGCACGAAATTTTGAAGAATTGGCAAGTTTCCTACAAAGAGAACACCACAAACTTACCATCCTATGCTATTTTGAACTCTATATAAACCCCCCATGCTCACCATTCCTCTCATCCCAAGAAACAAGAGTTGAGATTTTTTCTTGTTCTCTAAGCCCTCTTCTTGGCACCCCTTCTCACCTTTCTTTTCCCTCTTGTGTGTGAGCAGTTCTTGGTTTGGGGATTCATCTTGAGTGATTTTCTTGATGCTTGTACATTGAGAACTCTTGTCTAAACTTTGGGGAGAAAGCACCATAAGGTGGAAGAGATTTCTCTAACACCCCTTTCTCTATTTGAATTACTAGCTTGTTCATTGTTTGTTTGGCTTTTGAAATCAAAATAATTTTAGTTCTAGTATTCTAAAATATATTTCAGTTTTAGATTTGATCCTTGTTCGAATTTATGCATTCATAATAATGATGCCATGTTTAATATCATTCTTAGGCTTTATTTCAAGGAATGATGCATGATTATGGTTGTTTCATGATTTATTTTTCACATTGTTCATATTCTAAATTTTATTGATCTTAGTTTCATATTCTGAAGTTTAATTGATGATTCAAGATTTAACAAAAGAAGATGGTGAAAATAACCACATACCATCATAGAAAACACGTGGGTTGCTATGGATGTTCTTTTTATATGATCAGTTCATATGGTTTTAAGACCAAAGTACTTGGTTGGTGGGTAACCTTGAGTCCAAAAGTCCAATGAAATTGGCTAAAAAAAGCTATATTTCACTCTAAGGAGATACTTTGATTTGAATTTGAAAAATGGTTGTTTGAAAAAGATCCATTGAGCTTTGTGCTCACCCCTTCCTCTCTTTTTTTCAGGAAATTAAATTGTGAAGACCATGAAATTTGGTTAGTTTCTATTTTAGCAAGTTTCCATATTTTTTAAGTTTTATTTTAATGTAAGGGCATGTTGCCCAATTTTCAATAAATCTTCCGCTAAAATTTAATTTTTATTTTAGAAGTTATAAATTTCTTTTGATCAACAATGTAATAGTTTACTTTTACATTAGAAAGTTATGTATTTTCTTTTTATGAATAAAGAAGTTGAATTTTTCTTTATCTTTAATTACCTTAATTTTATTAAGTGAAGATTTGAATTCTTGAATTTACTCTAAGGCATGAGATACTAAAAAATAGAAAGTCAAGTGTGTGTCACTTATAAAGTAACATGGACCCAACTCGCCAAATGGTTAAGTCCACTGACAAAGAATGGTGGTTATGTCCAATACTCAAAGAATGTGGGGGTTGGGGAGTTACAACCATACGGTATGGAGGTATAGCTATGGGGTTGGTTCTAGGTTGGAGTTCAATCTTGAACTTGAAGCTTCTAGTTGGTGGTAGTCCAAGTAAGTCATCAAGGAATATGTCTTCGTAGTGTCGGACCACTTCTAGGTTCTTGATCTCTTTCGGTCCTTCAGAGTCCTCTTCTAAGAGGCTTTCGAGGTCATCCTTCTGCCTTAAGCAGTTTAACATGGCCATCATTGGGCTCCTAGGCAACCTATGAATATCACCATTTATTTAAAAGGTTTCTCCTAAGGGAAATGTTATCGTTACTCTTCTCTTGGGGCAATTGATTTGTGCCTAGTACTTGTCTAACTAATCCATACCCAATATCACGTCATACCCGTGGAATGGAAGTACTCAGAGATCGGCTGAAATCAGCTTATTCCCAAACCTAAGGTCACATGTACACATTCTCTTTGATGTAACAGTAGTTCCTATAGATGTTGATACATTCAATGTTATAGGCAAAGTCTTTGTTAATAGTTGTAATTTATTAACTAGTTTTTCTGAAACAAATGACTTTGTAGCACTCGAATCAAACGGCAGTGTTAGATAACCGAAATGTACCTTCGACAACGAGGATTTGGTCTTCAAAGACATCAGCGATAGCAAATACTTTAGCCTGATTTTGCCCACGACCCTTGTTTAGGTTTTGCGCCCAACCCTGGTTTAGGTTTTGCGCCCGACCCTGGTTCAGGTTTTGCGCCCGATCCTGGTTCTGATTTTGCCCGTGGGTGTTATTTTGTCGAAGCAGGAGGACGTACATTATGTTCTCCCCCTTGACTATTCGAAGGTTGTTACTGTTGTTGCATCTAGGTTTTGCTGGGACAAAACTTCAGTATGTGCCCTTACTGGTTGTAGTCGAAACACCGCCTTTGACATCTGGCTAGCTCTAATTGTTCTTCCATGGCCGGTTTGGGTTAGTTTTGCCATTGAGGCATTTTGTTTCCATCGTTTTGATTAGCATTCCTTCTCTTCTGATCTCCTTGGTGGTCTCTGTCACCTCCTGGTCTCTTGTTTTTGTTCCTTAACCTTTGCTTGAAGTTTAGCTCTTGCTCTAAGGTTAATGCCCTATCTACGATTTCTCTATATGTCTTTGAGCAGGTTGTCTTTATTAATTTTTGAATCTCAATCTTGAGACCCTGAGTGAAATGGCTGACCTTCTTCTTCTCTTCATTGATTATTTTAAGTGAAAACTTGGCTAACTTGATAAATTTGGCCTTATACTCGGCCACCTTCATCTCCCTTTATTTCAATTGAACGAAGTCCTCCAACATCTTCGTCAGTGTTGCTTCTAGGAAGAACTTTTCATAAAATGTCCCCCTAAACACTTCTCAGGTCATTTGGCTAACATTAATGGTCGGGTCTGCCTTTACCATCCGCCACCAGCTTCTAGCTAGTCCTTTAAATTGATGGGTTGCCAACACTACCCTATTAAGACCCGTTACTCTCAACACATCTAGGTGTTCTTCTAATTCATAGTATCAATGGTCAGCTGTTAAGCTATCAGTAATACCATAAAATTGCGATGGTCCTAGCTTCTTTAGTTCTAACAGCAATTTTCTATGTTCACTGTCTTCCAGGTCCTCTGGTTCCTCTTGATAATCTAAAATCTCAAGTGTTGACATTGGTTGTTGCATCGGAATCTGTCCTTACGCCTGCAGCTATGGTGCCGCCTGCAGTATCATTCAAGCTAGCGTCCTCTCTATTTGTTCCATCACTCTTCTGGTGACTTTAGTCATCATATGTTCTATCCTAGCCTTAGCTATGCTATTCTGTGCTTCCTGAGAGTCGGTGTCGTCAGATGTAGCACCTCTTGTTGCGTATCTCCTAGGTCCGACCATTATCTACACATTAATGTCGATTTAGTATTTGTTTATGCCATTTTTGTTTAATCCATTCTATCATGACTCTAGATTTGTGTCTCTAGGTTCTCGATCTGTTTAATGGCCTAATAATTTATTTTTCTAAGTCACTTTTGTTTTTGGGTATAAGATTTTGTTTCATACAAACAGTAAGATCATCATACATTTAATCATTCGGGAAGTTCATGCTAGCATAGTAAAATTCTAGGCTTCCGTCTATGCCTCCAAGTTCGTGTGTCCCATACCACCCTTGCCCTTTGACATAGACTTTCACCCAGAGATTTCACTACACCCAATCAATTTCGCAAATGTCTCGATTTTTAAGGCTTCCTACGTCTCACTATACTTGACTGTCTCATACTAGCCAAGCATAGGGAAACAAGTTCATCTAAAGCCACCGATCATTCACCAAACATGGTCCGTCATTCTCCGAGTTTAGGATTCTTCTGTACCCCTAAATTCTTATGCGTCCCATACCAGATAGAACCCAAGGACACGAGATCCTTCCAATCCCATGCCCTAACCAAACAAGTGTTCGTTTTGCATACATTTTCAGTCTCTAACTTATGCCCTAAAAGTTTATTCATGATTCAATGAGCCACCCTTGGTAGACCCCAAGTCTCTACTTAAGGTCTCTTTCCTAGACCTTGGTTCTCAATTCCTAGTTGAAAGGTCCTTATATTGAACTGACAATCTTCCATGATACCACCCTTGGCATCTCCTTTAAACTATAGTAAATTCATTACCCTTAGTTTCCCTCTCCTTGTTTTCTTGTAGAAAAATAATTGTGTTCTTCAACTCTGACTAATTTTATGAGCTAGTGGGACAACCTCCAAATCGGACGGCGAGACCAAAGTTTACTTAGCAATTATGCTTTCTAGAATGGAATAACCCATCTCCCTGTCAATGTTTAGCTTTACTCGGGACAAGGCTTACCTACTATCAGCTCAACTCGTAATCTTTGTATCCAAACAAAATCGTTGAAAACATGTATCTCTTTTCGAAAAAAAATTTTCAAAATTATTTCAGTTTTCAAAATAGTAGGTCGGGTTTCTAAATTAAATAAATAAATAGTCTTACCTAACTAACCAATTTCTTCTAATTCTTGCCCAAGGCATCTAAAACCTAGGCTCTGATACCACTTTTATATCAATTAAATCGCATTCATATATACAAAATAATTTGGTGTATTACATTAGATGTGTTGACCTGGCCTAATGATGAGAGGTCCCAAGGTGCAGACATTGAATCATGATAGTCTGAGTTAATAGTGGTACGGTGGTACACTCTTTGGATATATTTAGAGTGGTGCATGGCGCACTTTACTAGTTCATGGGTGGTGACTGTACTACCTGGTCGGTGGGCCACAATCATTGAGATGTGACAGTATGGCCTGGTCAGTGGGCCACGATCACCTATTGATATCACAGTATGGCCTAGATAATGGTTACGTCTGTCTAGAATGGCAATATTACTAAAGGATCCTTAAAGTGAAAAAAGGGTGTTGAGTTTAGATATTGGTCCCTTGAAACATGGCATAATTCATGGCATATTAAGTTGTTGCATTTTTATATGTTAATGATTGTGTGTGTTATTTGTTGTTGCATTTTTATATGAATGATTGTGATTTTTCTTATTGCATTGCATTTAGAATGTTAATCTTAGGTAGATATATCTTTTTGCTACTCACTTGGCTCACATGAATATCGAGCTCACTACTCTTAATATTTCAATTTCGTTCAGTGTGGATAAGGGAAAAAAAGGCATGCTGATCACGTGATCTTTTCCAGCCTAGTCCACTATAGGTTTTTTTATTGTTTTCTTATTTTGGTATTTTAAATTAATATGTACAAGTTTTGAAAAATGTAAAGTTGAACTGGACTCTATTAATATAAACAATATTAAAGACTTTCGCTGTTGTTACATTAATCTGCTTACTTTGTTATTGTTGCACTCTAATACTATAAATGTTTCGATAGTAAGGTTTAACAGTAGTCGACAAGTTTGATTAAGGAGTAGACTTGTCTGACTATTGTGTCGGTCGGGCCGCCTATATGAGGTTTTAGAAGGCATCTTGACAATGTTGGTATCAGAGCCCAATTTTTTCAAAGTTAAAATTAAACGGAAATATATGTGTCGAAAAGTTCTATTTTTCAAAACTTGTTTTCGAAAATATATTGCACAGTAGTGGTAGAATAGGCTTTAAGGGTGGTACATTTGCAAGTTTGACATTGACAAATGATTGTGTGTAAATTACAGATTAAGACGTCACCTAGACGCGGTAGACCATGGCGAGTACCACAAGATCCTATACAAAGATCTATACCACCACCACCACTTACTGAGCCTGATGTATACAAATGGCTCGAAGATCTTATTCGAGCACAAGAGGAGTTGATCCAATTTTCAAGTGTCAGACTACATAGGAGGATAGATGGGGTTATGGATAATACACATCACCAACACTTCCTACAGCTCTTGCTCCACTTGCTATTGAGCCAACTGATGGGGATGACGATGATGAGTCTGAAAAGGAAGTTGAGGTACTCGTAGGCGCCATAGAGAGAAACGGAGGAAAAGATTTCATATAAGAGATTACTGAAGAAATTTGTTGGCCTGAAACCACAGTCATATTGGGGTGTTGTATATCTAGATCAAGCAGAGGACTACCTGTTGAATGTTGAGAAGATAACAAGATCGATAAAACTATCTTAAGATAATCAGGTGATGTTTTTTGCCCATACATTAGAGGGTGATGTTGCTAGATGGTGGTTGTCATCTTGGCTACTAAGTACCCAGTTGAGACTTGGGCAAGGTTTAGAGAGTTATTTTGGAGGTTTTTGTTTCTGTTTCCACTAGAAAGCGAAGGAAGATGGAGTTCTTGGCATTGCGACAAGGCAATATGACAGTCTAGGAGTTTACTTGCAGATCCATTCATCTAGAGTCTTATGCTCCATATCTTGTGGCTAATAAAGAAAAACAGGCTAGATTCTACCGTCAAGGGTTGAACAATGATATTTGACGAGTGATACATAGTTCAAGTCTGGAGTCACTGAAGCACCAAGCTCTGAGATCTGAGGCAAACAACAAGGATGAGCCGATACAAGTGCAGATTGTCCTAGGCAATGCCATGCAGACTTCAACACAAACTCCTTGTAACCAAGGTCAGTGGTAGAAAAATAGAGGTTATATGAGGATGAAGTTTGTTTCGGGATTGACTAGCACCCAATAGATCTAGTCTACCATGACAATGGCAGTTGCCACCACCCCTATTCAGATATTTGAGCCACACATGATAGTAAAGTCTCAAGGTGGAGGTCGAGGTAGGGGAGGTAAAGAATTAGAGTACAGGCCACCGACACTAGCAGTACAGATGGGCCAACCAACACAGATAGTGCAAGTAGTACAAAGATAACCTTTCACCTATTATGAATGTGGGCAAATTGGGCACAAGTGATCAAAGTGTCCTACCTTATCAGCCCAACCGATGGTCCAACAAGGATATAGAGAGAAAGCACAGACAGTCACTTAGCCTGATCTGGAGGCTACCAAGACTTTGGTAGAAGGTACTGTTTCTATTTTAGATTTCACTTTATATGTGCTAGTTGATGTTGGTTCTACTTTATCATTTATATCTGAACTTGTTGATCGATTAAAGCTTGGGTTAGTTAGGGCATCCACTTGGCTTAAATTAAGTATTGTCATTAGGGAACGTATTTACCCCAATATGATTTGTGAGCATTGTGTGATATGTGTTAGTAACCTAGAGGCAGTGGTAAATCTACGGATATCAAAATTTTTGGAGTTTGATACCATTATTGGCATGAACTGGCTAGCTACTTATCACGCTTATGTTGATTGTTATGATAAGCATGTAGTATTTGAGATCTCAAATTGACCTGTAGTGGTGTTTCAGGGTAGAGGTTCAAATAAGCCTACCACTCAGGGTAGATTAGCGATACTAGAGGAGATGTGTGCCTTAGTGAGTGTGGTTGTTGCAAATACTAGTGAACCTTCCAAGCTAAGACTTGAGGATATTCCTGTGCTACGTGAGTTTTTCGAGGTATTCCTTGAGGATTTACTCAGCTTGCCCCCTAAGCGATCGATTTTGTCATTGAGTTGGTCTCAATGACTAAGCCAATCTTAATAGCTCCTTATTGTATGGCACCTAAAGAATTACAAGAGTTGAAGGTTAAGCCAGAAGAATTATTGGGCAAGGGTTTTATTCGACTATCATATCACCCTAGGGAGCTCTTGTGTTGTTCGTAAGAAAGAAAGATGGAAGTCTCCACTTGTGTACCGACTATAGACAATTGACTAGGGTGAATATAATGAATACATACCCTCTTTCTTAGATTGATGATTTGTTTGATCACCTGAAGGGTGCTAGAGTATTCTCAAAGATTGATTTGCATTTGAGGTGCCATTAGATACGTGCTAGGGAAAAAGATGTACCAAAGACAGCTTTTCAGACTCGCATGGGCACTATAAGTTCTCAATTATTACATTTGGCGTAATGAATGCCCCAACAATGTTCATGGACAAGATGCAGCGGGTGTTCAACTTTATCTTGATCAATTTGTGATAATATTCATTGATGACATCCTGATCTACTCGAGATCTAGAATGAGCATGCATAACATCTTAGAGTAGTCTTAAAGACTCTGAAGGAACACCGCTTGTATGCAAAGTTGAGTAAGTGTGACTTTCGGTTGGTAGAGGTTAAGTTTTTCAATCATGTAGTTGGAGTCGAAGGTATCTCTATTGATCCGGCCAAGGTCAAAGTGATTGTTGATTGGCCTAAACCTACCACAGTAACCAAAATTCATAGTTATTTGTGTTTAGTAGATTATAATCAGAGATTTGTAAAGAATTTCTCCTGCATCGCAACGCCGATAACTAAGCTAACCTAGAAGAATGTGCCTTTTGTGTGGAACAATAACTGCTAGTATACCTTTCTTGAGCTTAAACAAATGTTTACAGCTACGTTAGTTCTTGTTTTGCCAGAACCGGATCAAGAGTTGGTAATTTATACTGATGCATCAGGATTAGGCTTTTGTTGTGTGTTGATGCAAAATGACTAGTTTATGGCCTATGCTTCCAAATAGTTAAAAGTTCATGAGAAGAACTACCCTTTCCATGATCTAGAACTAGCAGCTATTATTATTAAGTTGAAGATTTGGCGGAATTATCTTTATGGTGAATGATTTATGCTGTATTCGGATCACAAGAGCCTCAAGAATCTATTTTTTCAGAAAGATCTTAACATGACGCAAAGGAGGTGGATAAAATTGCTAAAGGATTGTGACTTTAATATTGCATACCATCCTGGGAAGGCTAATGTTGTGGCTGATTCACTTAGTAGGAAACAAGTAGAGATTACCTGTGTGGCTAGAGAAATGTCTTAGGAGTGGACGATGATTGATTTTGTGGCAGTGATGAGTATCCACGAGACTTTGACCAAGTCCAGAGTCAGTGCACAGATGAGAGCCCAGTTGGTTCTACTTGCTGAGATCATGGAGGTGCAATCTCATGATGTTGATTATGTGATGTTTTAGGAGTGGATGGATAACATTTCTCGTGTGGAGTGGTCGATTGATATTAATGGTGCTCTAAGGTTTAGGGGACGATTGTGGGTACCAGATGACCATCGCTTAAGATAGGAAGTGCTAACAGACCTGCACCGCTCAAGGTATACCGTTTACCCAAACACCAATGAGGTGTATTAGGATGTTCAACGTACTTATTGGTGGTTGGGCATAAAGTAAGACATAGCAGCCTTCGTGCAAAGATGTGACACGTGCCAACAGGTTAAGGCTGAGCACCAGAAACCCGGTGGTTTACTACAACCCTTGGTTATTCCTGAGTAGAAATGGGAACATATTACCATGGACTTTGTGTTTGTTGTGGACAAACTAACTAAATCTGCTCATTTCCTCTATATGTATAGCAGAGATTTAGTTGAGAGGCTGAGTCGATTATATGTTCTTGAGATCGTGAGATTGCATGGGGTCCTAGTATCTATTATGTCTGATAGGGATGATTGGTTTATGTATCATTTTTGGCAGAGCTTGCAAAACTAGTTGGGGACTAGAGTAAACTTGATCAAAGAGAGTGATCCAAGAGAGTGATCCAAATTTTGGAGGATATGCTTCATGCATGCATGCTTGATTTTGGTGGTAGCTAGGAGGATCATTTGGCATTGTGTGAGTTTGAATATAATAATAGCTACCATGCGAGTATCAACATGACACCATTTGATGCATTATATAGTCAACCTTGCTGATCGCCAGCTTGTTGGGCCGAGGTTGGTGACATAGTAGTGTTTGGCCCTACTTTTGTACACGAGTAAAATGAGAAAATTTAGCAGATCTATCAGAACATAAAGGTAGCTTAGGATAGAGAAAAGAGTTATGTAGATAACCGAAGCAAGGTCATTGAGTTCGATGTCGGTGATCATATACTCCTTCAGATTTCTCCTCGAAAGGGGCAAACTCGATTTGACATTTAAGAAAAACTTGTTCCAAGATATATTGGACCTTTCTATATCTTTGAGAAAATAGTTCTTGTTGCATTTTAATTGGCATTGTCGCCTCAGTTAGCGGGAGTGCATAACATGTTTCATGTGTCAATGTTGAAGAAGTACAACCTCGATCCCTTGCACGTGGTTAACTAGAGACATGTGGAGTTGCGAGAGGATTGTACATACGATGAGGCTCTGGTACCTATCATTGATCGAAAGTAAAGAAATTGCGCAACAAGGAGATATCAATGATACATGTACATTAGCAATTTCATGGTGCTGAGTAAAATACATGGAAGTGAGAGGACTACATAACGAGTCACTTCCCTGAGATTATGAGAATTTATCCTTGATCTCTTATTATCTTAGTAAATTTCGAGGATGGAATTTGTCCTTAGGCGAGGAGACGGTGATGACTCGTATTTTTGTACATTGAGTCGACGGGCTCAACATGAAATTTCATGTATGAATTAATGAATTATAAATAAAAATACATGATTTTATGTCAATTATATAAATCAATGAGTGTATTAAATGAAAAAAATAAATAATAATAATAACAATTAATATAATAGTGGCAGCCTAGTTGGAAAAAAAATGAAGTAATTGCCATATAGGGGTATAGATGATAATAATGATTTGGTGACATAAAGTAGACATTTGAAAAAAAAATGAAATTAAAAATAAGTTAGAGTTTTTGTGGCTCATTTTGAGGATTGAAGGAAAAAAATGAAAGTGAAATGAGCTATTGTAGTGGTTGTATAAGACAAATTGAGATAATGGTTGCATTTTGTTTAAAAAAAAGAAAAAAAAAAGAAAAGATAAATAAGATAGTAAGTCCAAGGTGGAGATAAGGAAGATAAGGGAAGAGAGACAAAAGAGTAGTTCAACATTAATTAGCACTGGGACCCACCATTTAAATGCTCTATATACAGCTTGCTCCTCCTGTTCCACCTCGTGTTCTCAACTCTCACTTGCCAACTGTGGAAGGGAAAAAAGAAAAAAAAAAAGGAGAGAAGAAAAAGAAAACCAGAGAGGAGAACGAAAAGGGAAGAAGAAAAGAGAAAGAAGAAGAAAAAAATGAGGGAAGAAAAAGTTGTCCATTCTCAAAGATCCGTCACTTTGGGTATATTATTTTTCCCTCTTCTCAATTCAAAATAGCTATAAAAGTTATGAATTATAGTTTTTCTAATGTAGTTTTTAATAAAGGTGATAGGTTATTGTGTGACCCAAAATTAGGGTGTATTTTTAGTTAGAGTAAACCTACACAATATGTATATATATATATATATTGTGTTAATATCAACGAGTAAAACACAGATATATAGTTTATTTGTATCAATGTGGACATTAAGAATTTATGTAATAATTGAAAGTTAACATGTAGGGGGTGTATGCCTTTATACTGGAATTTTAATTAATGGGTACCAAAATGTTCAGAATGACATCGTGGACTCAATAATACTAAAATTAGAATTTTTAGAGGTCAATTGATAAATTAAATTTGTATTTATGCAATTGGAGAAAAATTAATAGATTAATATTATATATATATATAAGGTTATATGTGTATAATTAATGTTAATAAAGTGTTAATTGAATTACATTTAAGGTTATGATTAATTATGTTGTAATATATATAGATATGTGTGTGTGTGTGTGTGTAATGTTGTATAGCATTATAAATTACTTCACATAAATAAAAATGCGTACATAGGAAATAATTAATTTTTCTGTTTAATGTATTATATAGCAAATTTGTGAAAAGGTTACTTAATATATACCAAAAGCGAAACATGTGTTAACAATGTAAGCTTTTAGTATCTCACTCGATATTAGGAGACGCAACCGATGACCAAGGGAACATCGACAGTCGAATTAATCTGTAAGTAATAATTTGATTTATTTACTTAACCTTTTATTCTACTTATTGTTGTTGCATAATTGTGTGCTACATGCATTGCATATTGCATTGAGATTGGACTAATCGATGGATCTCCAGATGTGTTGACCTAGCCTCAAGATGAGAGTTTCTGAGGTGCAAACATTGGATCATGATAGTCCTGAGAGAAGAGTACGAATCTTCAGACATGCTGACCTAGCTTCATAAAGAGAGGTTCTGAAATGTAGACATTGCATCATGATAGTTCTAAGATAGAGCTGATTGATGGATCTTTAAATGTGCCGACCTGACCTAATGATTAGAGGTTCCGAGGTGTAGACATTAGATCATGATAGCTTTGAGATAAGAGTGATTGAGAATCTTCAGATGTGTTGACCTAGCCTAATGATGAGAGGTTCCGAGGTGCAAACATTGGATCGTGATACTTCGAATAAAGAGTGGTACGGTGATACACTTTATGGATATATTTAGAGTGATGCATGCCACACTCTATTGGTTGGTGGGCCATGATCATCAATTGATATCACAGTATGGCCTAGATGATGGTCAAGTTCGTCCGAAATGGTTGTATGACCAAAGAATCTTTAGAATGAAAAAAGGGTGCCGAGTTTAGATACTGGACTCTTGAAATATGGCATCATTCATTACATATTAGGCTTTTGCATTTTTATATGTTGATGATTGTGTGTGCTATTTGTTGTTGTATTTTTATATGAATGATTGTGATTTTGCCTGTTGCAGTTGCATGTAGAATGCTAGACTTAAGTAAATATATCTTTTTGTTAATCATTGGGCACATGTGGATATCGAGCTCATTACTCTTAATATTTTAGGTTCGTTCGATGTAGATAAAGGGAAAGGCATGTTGATCACATGATCTTTTCCAACCTAGTCCATATGGGTTGTTTCGTTGTTTTGTTATTTTGGTATTTTAGATTAATATGTATAAGTTTTGAAAAATGTAAAGTTGAACTAGACTCTGTTAATATAAATAATATTAAAGACTTTCGTTGTTGCTACATTATTTCACTTACCTTGTTATCGTTGCACTCAGAATACTATAAATGTTTCGATGGTGAGGCTTAACAGTAGTTGGCAAGTTTGCCTAGGGTGTAGACTTGTCTAACTATTGTGTTGGTTGGGCTGCCCATATGAGGTTTCAGAAGGAGTCCTGACAATTACCTTGCTAGCTAATATTATTTGAATTTTTAATGCTAAACATGTTGTGTGTTTACATTGCTTTGAAAGCCTAGGAACATGCTAAGGTGATCTTAAATAATGATATATTGTTATGATTTCATATGTTTTACATGCATGTTGACTAAAATGATTGTTTTATCCACACTTGATGATTAGATGCTCTTATAACATGAGATATGCATGACTGTATCCTAGACATCATGAGATGATTAACATGTTTGATTTACATGTATAAGTGATGTACGTTCTATGATGAAATGATAACATGCGTATCATGATGAAACAAGTGGTTGTATAATTTTGATCACATTAAATTAAGATTTAAACCACGTACCATCACAGTGGTCTACGAAGGATCATTGTGGGTGTTCTCATGATTGAAACAATAGATTTATCCCTAGTTTTCCATGACAAGACGATGGATGTGTCTTTACTTCTTAGTGATGGAGCGATGGGTGTGTCCCTAGTTCCTGGGTTGGGTGATGTGTGTGTCCCTATATCCCCTTGGAATCTGTCATTCAATGCATTTTTCCTTTCTCCTTTGATATGATGATGATGAGAGAACATTGGGTTAAGCCTTTTCGATCTAATTAACGACTTTTAAACAATCTAATGTTTGAAATGTCTAATGTATATAAGTATTTGCATGTTCTATATTTTTTATTTAAATAATGATATGGATGTACTGTGTATGATCTATTAGGCTCTTGAGTTCACCCAACCTTTCCATTTCAGATAACCCTCGGTGCGGGGTGAATTGATAGCACTACAAAGTACCATGTTAGTTTGTTGTAAATCTCACTGTGGAAATTGTTATGTGATTTCCATTTTTAGTATTTGGTTTAGGCTGGGCACATGGCCCTCCAGATTAATTTCATTGTTGATTCCATTTATAGTTTAGATTCTGGCCACGTAAGCCATCTTTTAGAGATTTTACTTGGACATTTCATTTCATTGTCAAGGTTAAAATTTGAAATTTGATGATTAAATTGTTTATTTATCTTTTTATTATTACATGAGATATGTCTTGGTATGTCCAAGAGACTGATAAGCGATTTATATGAGATCTAGTGTGTCCAGAAGGTTGTTGATGAGGTTTGAATGTGTGATAGTAACGTCTCGGTTCTTGGTAGTAACACGTGTATGGTAATTAATGTTGAATGGGCGTGTTTCTTCACGCACAACCCGTTGTAACCGAAATGAAATGATCGAGAACTGAGGTGTTGCAATGCGTTAAGGGAACAATTCCTTCTCATTATCTAGAACATACAGAATTTGCAATGTCCAAAAAAGATGAACACCTCTCTTGATCCATGTGAAATGAGGAAATATTGTTGATTCCACCATAACCATAGACATGATATCGATCAATACTTTGATTTAAAACATGAGATCTAAGCCCTGATCAAAAGAGGATGTTTAAGGGAATTTGTCCAAGACTAGGCACCACCAAGGTAGAAAGAAAAGCAATGACCATGACTTAAGGAAAAATTGAAGGAGATCAAAACGATCTTTGGAGGGAACTCTTTCAATCTATCAAATCAAGCCCTAAAGTTGTACATTTGAGAAGTATCTAGAAGTGTCAATCACACCCGACTAGAGAAAAGGATAAAGAAGGACCTCATCATATCTTTCTTGGAAAAAAGAAGCAAGAAACATCAATCACCCTCATCTAAGTAATATACCAAATCATAAGGTGCATAACATGCTAATGGACAATTGAAGCTCAATTAATATCTCATATTGGTTGACTTTCAAAAAGCTAAGATGAAAAGGAAATAACCTTTACCATCTAATATCCCTATCCTTGTATTTATGAGGCAAGGTATAATACTCAAGGAAAGGATTATACTACCATTCATAGTGGACAAGGAAAAACACGAGGTGACAATCATGGTCAATTTCCTTGTCATCAAAGTAGAGTCGACCTATAATGTGGTAATTGTGAGGCTAGTCTTAAACATCTTGAGAGTGTTGTGGTCTCTATTTACCACCCTACTATAAAATTTTCCATTAAGAAATGGGTTGGAGTTGTCATAGGAAGTTAAGAAGAATCAAGAGAATGTTATATGGCAACTCTTAAAGGAAAGCACCCCACTAGTACTACTCACAGTAGAGATAAGGAAGAGCTCAGACAAGTAGAAGAATTACTTTAGAATGACCTTAATCCACGAGTAGAAGCCACTAGAATGGAATCCCAAGTTGAATAAAAAGAGGTTCTAATAACTGAAGACCTGACCAAGAAATTGAAGTTGGGAAATACTTTAAGGTATGATATGGAAAATTAGGTCATAGAAGCACTTAGGGAGTTTTGAGACTTCTTGGCATGGTCTCCTCAAGACATGTTCCGCACATTGCCAAAGTGAGTGTCAATCGCCTAAATGCCAACTTGTCCATGACTATTATTTAGTAAAAGAAGAGCCCACTTAGCACAAAAAGTGTTCAAGAATTGAAAGAAGTGGACAAGTTCTTAGTGGTTGAGTTTATTGGAGAAATCTTATATCTTGATAGGCTTGTTAATGCACCAATGGTTAAAATGCCCAATGAGAGGTGGAGGATGTGCATTGATTTCATAGATCTAAGCAAGGCATGCCCCAAAAATAGCTTCCCCTTCCAAGGGTTGATCAGTTGGCAGATGCAATTGATCAGCATGGGTTTTTGAGCTTTATGGACGCATATTTAGGATACAACCAAATCAAGATGTGCCCCAAAGATGAGGAGAAAATAATGTTATCCACCAACTGAGGATTGCTACAAGGTGATGTTACTCAACCTAAAAAATGGGGGGGGGGGGACGTATTAACGGATAGTTAACTGAGTCTTCTAAGGCAATATAAGCATTAAAGTGGAGGTTTACACCAACAATATACTCATTAAAAGTATTTCCTTGGCACCACCATCTAAATGATTTTAGAGATATCTTCAAATAATATCAAGGTCATTCTAGAGCTGAAACTATCACATACTCTAAAGGAAGTGCAGAAGTTGATTGGATGTTTTGCCAAATAGGTCGATCTCACGATCAACAAACAAGCGTTTTCCCTTCTTCAAAGTCATGAAAAAAGTTGCTTATATGGAATGAGGATTGCAAGAAAGCTTTTAAGGAGTTGAAGGAGGAGTACCTCATTTTCCCTCTTCTACAATCTAAACCAATATGTGGCAAGCCACTGTTCCTCTGCTTTTTGGTATCAAAGGTTGATCTAAGCTTGAACTTGATCAAAGA
Organism: Tinospora cordifolia; assembly: GCA_030144865.1. Classification (NCBI taxonomy): domain Eukaryota; kingdom Viridiplantae; phylum Streptophyta; class Magnoliopsida; order Ranunculales; family Menispermaceae; genus Tinospora; species Tinospora cordifolia. Next base: position 28,132 of record JAJIYU010000928.1, read on the forward strand.
ATATTAAGTGTAACAAAGGATTCTTTTACTAAATTAGCAAATCTTTACTTGATGCAGCGAGATATGTAAAGATGGTGACACTCATCCTAGCCTTATTAACATCAGCTTAGAAACTACAAACTTAATTCCAGGCATGCACAATCATTGTCCTAATAAGGCATCTGATTAGGCAAGTATTGCAGAAACTCAATACATCCAAAAGATTGGCAAAATAAGTAATTGAGTTATGGGAGTTTGACATCAAGTATCAACCTTGAACATGCATAAAAGCTAAGGCCTTAGCTAATTTTGTGAAGGAATAGAATATGGGGTCAAAGGGATGATAATGATGAAGAAATGGAGGGAACATGGTGTTTATATGTCGATGGGTCCTTGTGCAAGGAAGGATGCGAAGCTAGAATAATACTAATATCACCAAGAAGGCAAAATATCACGTGGTACTTCAATTTGGCATCTCAACATCTAGTAATGAATCAAAAAATAGAGCCTTGCTAGCAAAACTTCATATAGCACAAAATTGGAGCATGAAAGGAATTTACGGCAATAAAATTTGTAACTGATAATGAGTCTAGTAATGAATCAAAAAATAGAGCCTTGCTAGCAAAACTTCATATAGCACAAAATTGGGGCATGAAAGGAATTTATGGCAATAAAATTTGTAACTGATTACGAGTCTAATTAATAGTACCAAGTCAAAAATGAATGAATGTGAGTATTTTTAACAAAAGATTAAGGATTACTTAGCTTTCATAAGGAATACAAGGTTAACTAGATTCCTCAAGCAGATAAGTCATTTGCAGATGCACTTTCCAAGCTCAAATCTATGGCAGGGGAAGAATTGATAGCACATGTTGTTGTTGAAAACCTACTGCATTGAAACATAACAGCAAAGGAGGATTAGCATATGATGGAGGTCCAGCGCATCCCTACATGAATGGATCCCATCTATAACGACCTTAAAATGGGAAAGCTTTTAAAGGACAAAACTAGGGTGAGAAAAATATAAGAACAAGTAGCTAAGTATGTGCTTATCGATGATGTAATCTACAAATAGGGATACAATCTTCCATACCTAAAATGTTTGCTAAAGGATAAACTAAACAAGTGTTAAAATAGATTCATGGAGGCATGTGTGCAAATCATTCTAGGGGTAGAGCACTAGCATATAGGGTACTAAGACAAGAGTATTATTGGCCAACACTTACCAAGGATGTTACAGAAATAGCAAAATGATTTGATAGCTGGCCAAAAAGTACAACCATAATCTAAGCATCCCTAAAGAACTTAACACCAATGCAGAGTTTGTAGTCCTTTGCTTAGTGAGAAGTAAATATGATAAGACCCCTCTCAATGGGCAAAGGACAAGTGAAATTTGTTATATTCGTTGTGGGTTACTTTAGAAAGTGGGTGGGAGCAAAATCTTTGTCCTAGATAACTAAGCAAAAGACCACAAAGTTTATATGGCGATCAATCATGTGTCAATTTAGGGTACCTTAACGCAATTATATCTGACCATGGGAAGTAGTTCGACAATGCGAAGTTCAAAAAAATTGTTTGGATTTGGGGATACAAAATTCTTCTCAACACTTGCTCATCCTTCGGATAATGGGCAAGTAGAAGTTGCCAATAAAATTATTCAATATATACATTGAAGACTTAGATAAAAGCAAAGAAATAAGTTTAGTCTAAAAAATTACCATAAGTATTATGGTTATAATAGACCACAAAAAGGATAATCATTGGGGAAACACGCTTCTCCATGGATTTCAGAATATAAACAATCATTCTAGTCGACATTGGGATCCCAAGACAAAGGACATCCTAATTCAACAATGAGCAAAATACAAAAGGCATTAAAGTTCATCTCAACGTAGTAAACGACAAAAAGAAGCAAAGATCCATATTTGTTTAGCAACTTACCAAAGAAGAATGACAAGATATTATGACTTGAACATAAAGGAACCAGGATCTGAAGTCATTGGCCCAAATTGAGAAAGACATTACCAAATTAGAAGAACACCAAAACATAGAGTCTATGAAGTAGAACACTTAAATGGGAGAAAGACTAGCAAACTATGGAATGCGGATCATCTCAAGATCTACCACTAATAAGAGTCTAGTGCAGAAAAATGTGTGTATCTATATACATCTCTTTTAAATCAACAAATTGTTAGTTTTACACAAGAAAAAATGCATGAGAACTTTGAGATTTTCTACTTGTGTCATACCTTTGGGTTTGAGCAAGATGACAAGCTTGGATTATTATCGGGAAAAAGATCAATGAGATCTAAAACACCCTAGAGTCTTAGTAGGATGGCTTGCTTCAATTATCACTGGAAAGAAAATCAATGAGATTTAAAGTGCCCTAGGGTCCAATTAGGATGACATGCTCATATTATTGCTAGGAGGAAGATCAATAAGATTCAAATTAACTTAGGGTTTGAGTAGGATGATCTACTCAGACTGTCATCATAAAGAAAATCAATAAAATCTAAAGTACCTTAGGGTTTGAGTAGCATGACCTATTTAGACTATCACTTGGAAGAAAGTTGGACTGAGCTTAAATTACCCAAATGTCTGAGTAGGATAACTTGCTTGAACTATCACCAAGAAGAAGGATAGATTAACCTTAAAATTTTTCAAAGACCATACTCTCCACCTAGACTAAGGTAAATTTTCTTACTAAAACATCATGACAAAAAAAGAATTTTAAGTCCATAGTTCCTCCTCAGATTAAGGTGAATGACCTTGGGCACCAGCTATGTTAAATTTCAACTTTATAATGTCTCTGGCTCAAAATATACCTAATCTTAGTGTTTCTACAAATTATGTTAACTAATAAGTGAATGTGCTTGGACAACAATATGTTTGGTTTAGAATAAGAGAAAAGTGAAACTAGACGAGAAATTAAGAAAATATTTTTTTTTCATGATAATGGAAGATAAGGCATGCATTATGTAATGACCTATATTTTTGGACATTGATTCGACAGATTTGACATGTGTTTTCATCTATGAATTAATAAATTATAAATAAAGATACATGAATTTTATTGCAATTGTATATGTTGTATTAAATAGAAAAAATATTATAAATAATAATCATATTAATTAATATTAATAGTGGGAGCTAAGTTAAAAAAATTATGAATGAAATGAAATAATATCCACATGTATATATATATATATATATATGTGTGTGTGTGTGTGTGTGTATGTGTGTGTGTGTGTGTAGGATGATAATTTGGCTGAGGTGTAGATAAGGAGAAGGGAGTCAAAATTATCTTGACTTTTGAGGTGGGACCCACATAAATAAATGGCTATATATATAGTGTTCTCTCACAATCCAATCTCATGCTCATTCTGCCCTTTCTCTCGTTCTCACAAATCTGGTAAAGGGCCTAGGAGAGAAACCAGAGAACTAAATAGAAAGAAGAAAAGAGAAAGAAAAAACAAAAAAAAAGAGGGAAGGAAAAACTGTCATTTTTCTAAAGATCTGTCACTTTGAATAAATTATTTTCATCTCTTTTCAATACAAGATTGATATAAAAGTTGTGAATTCTAGTTTTCTAGTATAATTTTTCATAAAATGTGATAGTATATTGTGTGGCTCAAAATTAGGGTGCATTTTCACTTCAAGTAAAACTACACAATATACATATCATTGTGTTCATATTAACGAGTAGAACACAAATATATAATTTATTTGTACCCTTGTAAACCTTAAAAATTTATATGATAATTGAAAGTTGATACAGAGGGGATATATGTATTTATACTAGAAATTTAATTGACGAGTACTGAAATGTCAAGAATGAAATTCTGAACTCATTGATACAAAAATTAGGGTTTTTAGAAATCAATTGGTATATTAAATTTACATTTATGCAATTGAAGAAAATTAATTGATTAATATATATATAAGGTTATATATGTATAATTAATATTAATAAAATGTTAATTGATTACATATAAGGTTATAATTAGTTGTGTAATGTTATAAATATAACATTATATGTATAGTGTTGTATCGCATTATAAATTACTTCAAATGAAAAAAATGTGTAAAAAAGGAATAATTAATTTTTTCTATTTAATGTATTATATAGGAAAATTATGAAGAGGTTACTTAGCGTATACCAAAAGCGAAACACGTGTTAACAGTGTAAGCTTATGGTATTTCGCTTGATATTGGGAGACGCGATCGGCAACTAGGAGACAGCAATCGATTTAGTCTATAAGAAGTAATTTGATTTATTTACTTAAATTTTTATTCTACTTATTGTTGTTACATAATTGTGTACTACATGCATTGAATATTGCATTGATATAGAACTGATCGACGAATCTTCAAACATGTCGACCTGGCCTCAAGATGAGAGGTTCCAAGGTGCAAACATTGGATTCTGATAGTCCCTAGATAAGAGCAAGGATCTTCAGACGTATCATCCTCACCTAACGATGAGAGGTTCCGAGGTGCAGACATTAGATCGTGATAGCCGTGAGATAGGACTGATCAATAGATCTTCAGATGTGCTGACCTGGTGTAATGATGAGAAGTTCTGAGGTGCAAATTGGATCGTGATAGTTCGAGATTAGAGTGGTACAGTGGTACAATCTATGGATATATTTAGAGTGGTGCATGACACACTCTACTGGTTCATGGGTAGTGACTGTACCACCTGATCGATGGGCCACGATCGTCGATGATATTGCAATATGGCCTAGACGATGGTCACGTTTGTTTAGAATGGAAATATGACCAAAGGATCCTTAAAGTAAAAGAAGGGTGTTGAGTTTAGATATTGAACCCTTGAAACATGGCATACATCATGGCATAATAGGTTGTTACATTTTTATATGTTGATGATTGTGCGTGTTATTTGTTGTTGCATTTTTATATGTATGATTATGATTTTGCCTGTTGCATTATATGTAGAATGTTAGACTTTAGTAAATATATCTTTTTGCTACTCACTAGGCACACGCGGGTCTCGAGCTCACTACTCTTAACATTTCAAGTTCGTCTAGTGTGGATAAGAGGAAAGGCGTACTGATCACGTGATCTTTTTTAGCCTAGTCCACTCTAGATTTTTTCATTGTTTTGGTACTTTGGTATTTTAAATTAATGTGTACAAGTTTTAAAAAACTTAAAGTTGAATTGGACTTTGTTAATGTAAATAATATTAAAGACTTCTGCTATTGTTACATTATTCCGCTAACATTATTATTGTTGCACTCTGAACACTATAAATGTTTTGACGGTAAGGCTTTACAGTAGTCGACAAGTTTGATTGAGGAGTAGACTTGTCTGACTGTTGTGTCGGTCAGGCCGCCCATATGAGGTTTCAGAAGGGGTCATGACAACGTTGGTATCAGAGACCAATGTTTCCAAAGTTGGAATTTGGCAAAAATATATTAGTCCAAAAGTTCTATTTTTCAAAACTTACTTTCAAAAATATATTGTATAGAAGTGGTAGAATAGGCTTGTCAAGTTTAACATTGACAAATGATTGCATGTGAATTGCAGACTAAGATGTCTCTAGACACAATGAACCATGGCAGGTACCGCAAGATCCTACTCCTCCTCAGGATCATGTACCAAGACCTATACCACCACCACTTGTTGAGCCTGATGTATATTGATGGCTCGAAGATCTTATTCAAGCCCAAGGGGAGTTGATCCAGTCCTCTATCGCTACACTACATCAAATGATAGACAAGGTTGTGGCTAATATGTAGTGATCAGCATCTCCTACAGCTCCTACTACAACAGTAGTCGAGCCTGCTGATGGGGATGATGATGAGTCTAAAGAGGAGGTTGAGGTTCCTTGTAGGCACTCAGATAGAAACAAAGGAGAGAAATTTCACATGACAGATTCCTAAAGAAGTTTGTGGATATGAAACCCCAGTCATATTGGGGTGGTGTTAATTTGGAGCAAGTAGAGGATTGGTGGTTGAATGTTGAGAACATAACACAATCGATGAAGCTATCTGAAGATAATCAGGTGTTGTTCTCTACACATACATTAGAGGGTCATGCAGCTAGATGGTGGTTATTAGTCTTGGCTACTGAGCGTCCAGTGAAACTTTGACAAAGTTTAAAGAGTTATTTTTGGAGACTTTTGTTTCTGCTTCTGCTAGAGAGCGCAGGAAGATGGAGTTTTTGGCCTTACAACAAGGCAATATGACAATCCAAGAGTATGCTTACAGATTCATTCATCTAGAGTCTTATGCTCCATGGCTGGTTGCTAATAAAGCAAAAAGGGTTAGATTCTGTCGTCAGGGGTTGAATAGTGATATTCGATGGACGATACGCAATTCTAGTCTAGAGTCACTGAAGTGTCAAGCTTTGAGATATGACGTAAACAACAAGGAAGAGCCATTACAGGTGCATATTGTCCCAAGCAATACCATGTAGACTTTAGCACAAACTCCCAGTAAACAAGGTCAATGGCAGAAGAATAGAGGTTATAAGAAGAGGAAGTTTGTTTCGAGATCAACTAGCACACCATAGACTCAGTCTACCATGACAACGATCATTGTCGCCATCCCTATCTAGACATTTGAGCCACAAGTGGCAGTATAGCCTAGAGGCAGAGGCCAAAGAGGAAGCCGAGGTAGGGGAGGCAGAGCTTAGAGTACAGGCTACCAACACCAACGGTAAAGATAGGCCAGCCAACACGAACAGGGAAAGTAATACAGAGACAACCATTCACCTGTTATCAATGTAGGCACACAAAATTGGAATATCTTACCTTATCAGCCTAACCGATGGTTCAGCATAGATATAGAAAGATATCCCTAGCAGTTCCTTAGCCTGATTCAAAGGCTACCAAGACTTTGGTTGAAGGTACCGTTTCTAATTTAGATTCCACTTTATATGTATTGATTGATGTTGGTTCTACTTTATCATTTATATAAGGCCCTGCTATTGATAGATTAAAACTTACACCAATTAAGTTATCCACTTGGCTTGTATTAAGTACTACCGTGGGAGAAGGTATTTACCCCAGCATAATATTTGAGCGTTGTGTGATATGTTTCAGTGATCTAGAGACAATGGTAGATCTGCAGGTCTTAGAATCTTTGGAGTTTAATTCCATTTTAGGCATGGACTGGCTAGCTGCTTATCACGCTTGTGTTGATTGTTATGTTAAGTGCGTAGTATTTTAGATCCTAAATAAGCATGTAATGGTGTTCCAAGGTAGAGGTTAGATAAACCTAGCACCAAGGGCAGTCTAGCGACACCAGAGAAGATGTGTGCCTCAGTGAGTGTGGTTGACACAGATACTAGTAAACCTTCCAAGTCAAGACTTGAGGATATTCTTATGGTATTTGAGTTCCTCAAGGTATTTCCTTATGATCTACTCCGCTTGCATTCTAAGTGAGAGATCGATTTTGTCATTGAGTTGGTCTCGAGGACTGAGCCAATCTCAATATCTCTTTACCATATGGCCACCTAAGGAGTTACAGGAATTGAAAGTTCAACTAGAAGAATTACTGAGCAAAGGTTTTATTTAACATAGCATATTACCCTAGGGAGCTCTTGTACTGTTTGTAAGAAAAAAAAAGATGGGTGTCTCCACTTGTGTATTGACTAGACAGTTGAACAGGATGACTATAAAGAATAAATACCCTCTTTCTTAGATTGATGATTTGTTTGATCAGTTGAAGGGTGCTAGAGTATAATCGAAGATTGATTTGCGTTTGGGGTACCATCAGCTATGTATTAGGGAAGAGGATGTACCAAAGACAACTTTTTGGATTCACTATGGGTACTATGAGTTCCAAATTATGTCATTTGGCATAAGGAATGCCTTGGCGATGTTCATGGACTTGATGCAGTAGGTGTTCAGGCCTTATCTTTATTAGTTTTTCATAATATTCATTGATGGCATTCTAACCTACTCGAGGTCTAGAGAGGAACATGCAGAACATCTTAGAGTAGTCTTACAGATTTTGGAGGAACAATGCTTGTATGCAAAGCTGAGTAAGTGTGACTTTTGGTTGACAGAGGTTAAGTTTTTGGTTCATGTGGTTGGAGCCGAGGGTATCTCTATTGATCTGGCCAAGGTTGAAGCAATTGTTGATTGGCCTAGACCTACCACAGTGATCGAGATTCATAGTTTTCTAAGTTTAGCAGGTTACTATCAGAGATTTATACAGAATTTCTCCTGCATTGCAGCACCGATGACTAAACTAACCCTGAAGAATGTACCATTTTGTATGGAGCGGTAACTGTGAGTATGCCTTTCTTGAGCTTAAACAAAGGTTGACAATTGCGCCAATTCTTATTTTGCCAGAACTAGATCGAGAGTTGGTAATTTATACAGATGCATCAGGATTAGGCCTTGGTTTTGTGTTGATGCAAAAGGATAGGGTTGTAGCCTATGCTTCGAGATAGTTAAAACTTCATGAGAAGAACTACCATGTTTATGATCTAAAACTAGCAACTATTATTTTTGTGCTCAAGATTTGGTGCCATTATCTTTATGGTGAATGATTCACGTTGTATTTGGATTATAAGAGCCTCAAGTATCTATTTTCTCATAAAGATCTTAACATGAGGCAAAGGAGGTGGATGAAATTGTTGAAGGATTATGACTTTAGTATTAAATACCATCTTGGGAAAGCTAATGTTGTGGCTGATGCGCTTAGTAAGAAATGGGCCGAGACCGCCTGTATGGCTAGACATATGTCTCAAGAGTGGACAATGATTGATTTTGTGACAATGATGAGTATCTATGAGACTTCAACTAAGACAAGAGTCAGTGCACAAATGAGATCCTAGTTGTATCTACTTGCTAAGATCATGGAGGTGTAGCGTCGTGATGTTGATTATGAGATGTTTTGGGAGTGGGCGGATGACAAGTCTCATGTAAAGTGGTCGATTGACATTGGTAGTGCATTAGGGTTTAGGGGACAATTGTAGGTACCAATGACCCTTGCTTGAGACAGGGAGTGCTAGCAGAGCTGCACCGATCGGCATATACCATTCACCCAGGCACCAATAAGATGTATCAGGATATTCAATGTACTTATTAGTAGTCAGGGATGAAGAGAAACATAGTAGCCTTCATGCAGAGATGTGACACGTGCCAACAGGTCGAGGCTGAGCACCAAAGACCCAATGGTTTACTATAGCCCTAGGATATTCCTGAGTGGAAATGGGAGCACATTGTCATAGACTTTGTCATAGGGCTACCCCGGACTCAAAGGAGATATGATATTATTTCAGTCAATGTGAATAGACTAACTAAGTTTGCTCATTTTCTCCGACGCATAGTAGAAATTTGGTTGAGAGGCTAAGTCAACTGTATATCCACAAGATCGTGAGATTGCATGGGGTCCCAGTGTCCATTGTGTTTGATAGAGATGCTCGGTTTACATCTTGTTTTTGGCAGAGATTGCAAAACTAGTTGGGGACAAGAGTAAACTTGAGCACAGCCTTCCATCCAAAGATTGATAGTCAGTCTGAGAGAGTTGATCCAAATTTTGGAGGATAGGCTTCGTGCATGCGTCCTTCATTTTGGTGGTAGTTGGGAGGATCATTTGACATTGCCTGAGATTGCATATAATTACAGCTACCATGCGAATATCAACATGGCACTATTTGAGACATTATATTGTTGACCTTGTCAATTGCTAGCTTGTTGGGCAATGTTGGTGACATAGCAGTTTTTGGCCTTACTTTTATGAAGGAGCAAATAAGAAAATTCAGCGGATCTGTCAGAACACGAAGGTAGCTCAAGATTGACAGAAGAGTTATGCAGATAATCGAAGGAATGTGTTTGAGTTCAAGATTCGTGATCATGTATTCCTTCGGATTTTCCCTCAAAAGGAGCAAACTCGATTTGACATTTCAAGAAAACTCGCTGCGAGATATGTTAAATCTTTCGAGATTCTCGAGAGAATAAGTCTTGTAGCATACTAATTGGCATGTTGCCTCAGTTAGCGGGAGTACACAACGTGTTTCATTTGTAGATGTTGAGGAAGTATTACCTTGATCCCTTGCATGTGATTGACTGGAGACATGTTGAGTTACGAGAGGATTGTACATACGATGAGGCTCCGGTAGCTATCATTAATTGAGCCGTGAAGAATTGCGTAATAAGGAGATACCAATGGTACGTGTATGTTAGCAATTTCATGGTGCCAAGCAGGACACCTAAAGCGAGAGGAGTACATGGCAAGTCATTTTACTGATATTATGTGAGTTGCTCCTTATTTTTTGTTGTTCTAGTAAATTTCAAAGACAAAATTTGTTCTAAGGAAGGAAGACTGTAATGATACATGTTTTTGGACAGTAAGTCGACGGATTTGATATGTATTTTCATGTATGAATTAATGAATTATAAATTAAGATACATGATTTTACGATAATTTTATAAATTAATGAGTTGTATTAAATGAAAAAAAATATTATAAATAATAATAATAATTAATATTAATAGTGGGAGTTGAGTTAGGAAAAAATTGATGAATGAAATGAAATAATTTTTACATGTATATATATATATATATAATGTTGTATAGCATTATAAATTACTTCAAATGAAAAAAATGTGTAACAAAGGAAATAATTAATTTTTTCTATTTAATGTACTATACAACAAAATTGTAGAGAGTTACTTAGTATATACCAAAAGCAAAACACGTGTTAACAGCGTAAGCTTTTGATATTTGGCTAGATATTGGGAGACGTGACAAGCGAATGGGAGAACATTAGCAGTTGATTCAATTTGTGAGTAGCAATTTGATTTGTTTACTTAGCCTTTTATTCTACTTATTGTTGTTGCATAACTGTGTGCTACATGCATTGAATATTGCATTGAGATAAGACTAATTGACGGATCTTCAAATTTGTTGACTTGGCCTCAAGATGAGAGGTTCCGAGGTGCGGACATTGGATCGTGATAGTCTTGAGATAAGAGTACGGATCTTCAAATGTGTCATCTTGACCTAATGATGAGAGGTTTCGAGGTGCAAACATTGGATCATGATAGCTCTGAGATAGGACTAATCGACGGATCTTCAGATGTGCTAACCTGGCCTAACAATGAGAGGTTTTGAGATGCAGACATTGGATCGTGATAGTCCGAGATTAGAGTGGTACGATGGTACACTCTATAAATAAATTAAGAGTGGTGCATAACACACTCTACTAGCTCATGGGCGGTGACTGTACCACCTGGTCAGTGGACCACGATCATTGAGATACGACAGGATGGCCTGATCAGTGGGCCATGATTGTCGATGATATCGAAGTATGGCCTGGATGATGGTCACATTTTTCCAAAATGGCAGTATGACCAAAGGATCCTTAAAGTGAAAGAAGGGTGCTGAGTTTAGATACTGGACACTTGAAACATGGCATACTTCATGCCATATTAGGCTATTGCATTTTTATATGTTGATGATTGTGCACGTTATTTGTTGTTGCATTTTTATATGAATGATTGTGATTTTTTCTGTTGCAGTGCATATACAATGTTAAACTTAAGTAGATAACATCCTTTAGCTACTCACTGGGCTCACGTGGATATAGAGCTCACTACTCTTAATATTTCAGGTTCGTTTGGTGTGGATAAGGGGGAAGGCATGCTGATCATTTAATCTTTTCCAACCTTGTCTACTATAGTTTGTTTCGTTGTTTTATTATTTTTGGTATTTTAAATTAATATGTACAAGTTTTGAAAAATGTAAAGTTGAACTAGACTCTGTTAATATAAATAATATTAAAGACTTTCGTTATTGTTGCATTATTCCCACTTACCTTGTTATTGTTGTATACTAAATACTATAAATATTTCGATGATAAGGCTTAGTCGGCAAGTTTGACTACAGAGTAGAATTGTCTAATTATTATGCTGGTTTAGCCGCTCGTACGAGGTTTTAAAAGAGGTCCCGACACATTGTTACATGAGAAAAAAAAAACATGGAAACAAGAAGCAAACAAGGAATGTAGCCAAATAACCAAGAAAGAAGGGCGCTTAGTCCAAGCTCTCCAAATAAGTGTCATGTAAAACCCCCTTTTTGGTTTGTGTCTTAATCTCACAAAATTATTAAAAATATATATGAAAATCATTTCCATATACATATATACATACACGTGAGAATAAAAAACCTTTTAGAGTAGATATATTAGAAAAATAGCTGATTTATTTGAAAACTTGTTCATCGTCATTGACTATTTGTTCAAACTGGTGGGACAACCTCCAATCAAAGTGGCCAGACTTATCTACTTAAAAAAAAAACCATATCTTCTTAGAGTAGGATAACCTACCCAATGTTTAACTTTATTTAGGATAAGGCTTACCTACTATCAACTTAAACTTGTAATCTTTGTCTCAGGATTATTCAAATATATTTTTTTCATATTCTAGGGTGTTACTATTATTTGATTCGTTTCTTTATCTTACTAGTTTATTAGTTTTAAAAACTAATTTTCATAGTATCATTAGTATCGTTAGCATTAATAACAGAAACATAATGTAGTAATAGTGTACCCAAAAGTACCTCACATCAAGGTTCATTCATTGATCAAATAGCATTTAATTATTACATTCATGTTCTTGTATATACTAGTGTTGTAAGTAACATCATAAGACACAAAAATCAATAAGATAAGGATAGTAAGTTCTAGCCTAGTTTCCTCAGTTGGTATACTAGTTTCTTGCATTTGAAAGTTGGAAGGGGATGAGCTCTATAAGCCCAGTGGATCATTTTAATTCACAAAAAAATCTAATAATATAACAAGCACATCATACAATCAATCACTTTAATACGTTAGGCAATACAAATAGTAGATTGTTTTCAATTGGTCGAGGTAGGGTGGCCAACCCTAGGGTGATTTTCATACTTCTAGCCAAGTGAACCCCACAGGAACGTCACTTACGTCCAAGCTGTGTGTTCGTATGTCCAGCAGTCTGCAAACTCGGAAGATATGCAAGGCACAATCAAGTTTCATAAGTGTGATCACACACCCGTCTCTTAATTGAAATGTTAACACGAGATCCACCGTTGATTATATTTATGCCAATCAACCCCTCCAAGAGTGTTTTTATCTTGTTAAGAGTGATCTTAAATTTAGTCACTAACATATTCATGCATATTAAATGATATTACTCTAAAAGATAGATCCTTCTTACCATTATGCATATGAGTATCATATATAACATTCATTTAATTATATATTTCAATGCTTGTATTCTATAATGGCATATTCTCATCGACTATACTCATCTAATAAATTTATGTGCATATCATTCCATACACAAACAACATCATATATATGCTCTAAATCTATCGTGGTCACGTGCTATGATCATAGCAAACAACATACATTTAAATCATGTTTTCATTATTCACATAATCAACGCAAATATAAATAAAGGGTGCATTCCACTACTATTGTAACACCCCAATTCTCGGTCCTTTCATTCTGTCACATCAGGCTTACACATGGAGAAGCACGCCCATAAGTCATTGTTAGCGAACCCGCAAGTATACGAGATCGCTTGTAGTAATATCCGGAAAGTCCGGGTATCGTCCTCAGGGAATACTAATGGTGATTGAATTTTCTTTAACACTAACGT
>JAJIYU010000929.1:0-41858 GCA_030144865.1 Tinospora cordifolia
GTTAATTCCTAATATCAGATGGTAAATTCCTGATATTAGAGCGCAACAGATAAACTGACTAAGTGTTTGAAATGCCCCTAATGATTTGAAACTGTTTGCATGTTTCGTATGTTTGTCTGTATAATGCTATTGATGTGTAGGGGAGATCCACTGGGCTTTCAAGCTCATCCCATTTTTATCTTACAAGTACTCATGAGCCCAGCGCTTAGTAAGGATGCAGGCCGGAGACTAGAGGTTGTATAGAGAGAGTGTGTGATATTTTTTGTTTAAACTGTCTCTCTATTTTGTACAGTTTTTATGATGTATATTTTGAAACTAGATCGGAGGGTCTTGTAATTTATTTTTGGTATATGTATTCACAGGACTGTTTACTATATTGAACAATGTTTTGTTTTGATTCATAAACTGATGGTTTTTAGTTATGTTATGCTATGCAATGTACAATGATTTAGAAAGATTTGATCCGATTAGTGTTTCCGCTACTATGATCTTGATTTTCAGTATAAATATGATTTTAAACATCTGGTGAATTTGATTTGAAATCAACTACTTAGTGAAGCATGAATAAAATGACTATTTGAAATTAATAAATGATTTAAACCTCGCGTATAGAGGTTTGTGAAAAGATTGATGATAACTGTTGCGCGCCCGGTGCCTCGGCGGACCACGCGCCGAGCTTGGAGCCGCTGACGCCCGACGCCCGACGACGGGGTTTTACATTGACGGATATGATGTCCGGTCCGGGGATCGGGGTGTGACAAGCTAGTACTTTCGTAAGATAGATATGTGGAAGATGTTATGTATTGAGAACATCTGATTAGGTGTAATACCTTGAAAAATTCTCAAATTTTAAGACTATACAAATTAATAAATAAGTTCATTAAATTGTCAAAGCACATTAGATATCTAGGGGTAAACTGGTAATTTTGCTACTTAGAGGTAAAATTTTTAATTTGCATGAAAAGTGAAACAAATGACCATTGTCCTAATTACTCCATAAAATATCCCACAAATCCTTGAACAATGGGTAGTGAAATGGGGCGGTTGGTTATTAAAGTATAGGTAGTGGAATGGGGTGGTTGGCTAATGATGCCTAAAAATACCACCCTTCCCTTCCTTGAAACCATCTCATCTCATTATTTTCTTCTTTATTTTCCTCTTAGTTCTCTTTTAGCTCAAGAGAAAAAGAGAGAGTCTAATTATTCTTCTCTTCTTCATTTTTCTTCTTAGTTCTCTTCTAGCTTTAAGTAAAAAAGAGTCGCCTTGTTCTCTCCTTGAGTGAAGAAAGAAGGTTGAAGGCTTAAGAAGGCTCAAAATAATGGTGTAAGGACAAGAAGGATTTAAGCGCCAAAGGTGAAGATGAATATCTATACTCTTTAGTATTATTTTAGTTCTTAATATAAAGCATGATTGATTGTTTATCTTTACTGAATATTTAGAAACATGTTAGGGATGTGATTATTAATTGATTGGATGATTGCTTGTTATATGGTTAATAGCATGTTGTATGATTCATAAATGTTTAATATTTCCTTAATGACATTATACTATCTATATGATGAATAGCATGTAATGGGTGATCTTATGCATGACTAACAGTTTATCAAATTATCTTGTGAGTTCATATCCTAAATGTCGATATATTAAGTATGTTAGTGGTCACTAAATAAAGATGATTAAGAAATCTAACGACATACTAGTGCAGTGATGCAGATACTATGACAATAGTCTAGTGTCATCGTGGGTGTTCTCAACCCAAGGCAGCTGTTGATGCTACTATGGCAGTAGTAAAATGGACTGATAGTCGAGTTGAGACTTCACTCTAGGGACTAATAGTCAAGTTGAGACTTCACTCCTAAGTTTGGGTCCCAAATAGGTAACTAACCTTTGGGCGTTTCTTTCGATATTTCAAACCAATAAGGGGATACCGAGAAAGGTCCTTTTGGTCTTAACGACAACCATGAACAATTGAACCATATCAATCGCCTAATGCTTGCCAAGTGTGTACATGTTTTGTAATTTGACTTTAATAATACTTGAGATATACTGTGTATGATCCACTGCCCACTCAGTTGTTTTTATTGAAACTCAGTCATGGGGCCATTGTTTAATAATTAACAATGTTTATTCCAAGCCTTTTACAATTAATATATATCATCCCAATGTTTTGATTATTCACTTTATGTGTTGTGGAATGTGTCCTGGTAAAAACAGAAGATTAGACAATTGATGCGAGAAATAGTAATATCTCAGTTCCTGAATAGTGAAACGTGACAAAAATATGAGTAACTGTATATGAATGTATATACATCTCAAGTTACAAGACAAGTATTTCTGTAATTTTGAATGGGTCGTATGCAAATTCTCCTACTCGTATGCAAATTCTCCTACTCGTCTTGTAATTTTGAATGGGTCGATGAATCTTTTTGATGGCTTTCCTTTTTGTCCAAATTTTCTAATACCCTTCTAAGGACTAAACCTCAAGAAACTTTATCTCCTTCTTGAAACTCTAGGGGTCTCTTTCACCTATCAGCATAGCTCTTCTGTCTACTATGAGTTGTCACTAATCTTATCTAGATCAATTTAACTTGCTCGTGCATCTCCCCTATCAGTTAAGGTCCTGTAAGCATTTGATCCTCTAACTCTGTCCAACAAGATGGTGATCTACAAAGTCTGCATCCAAAGTTTCATAGGGTGCCATTTGAATACTTGTTTGGTAGCTATTATTATAAGCAAATTCAACTAGATGTAAAGGCTTCCTCCAGTTGTCCTTAAAATCAAGAACATATGCTCTCAACATATTTTCCAAGATCTGTATTACCCTTTCTAACTGTCCATCTGTTTGTGGGTGAAATGTTGTGTTCATCATCAATCTAGTACCCAAGTATTTCTGCAAACCCTGCCAAAATTGAGTTGTGAACCATGCATCTCGGTCTGATACTATTGTCTTAGGTACTCCATATAGTCTTAGAATCTCCTTAACATACAGTTCCCCTAGTTTGCTAATTGAATTTGTGGATCTGATCTGCTACTTTTGCGAGACGGTCAACTATAACCTACATAGTGTCTTCTCCCTTCTGATTCTTAGGCAACCTGCTAATGAAATCCATTATGATGTTGTCTCATTTTCATTCTAGTATAGGAAGAGGTTGTAACAAACCAATGGGTCTTTTATGTTTAGCTTTTACCTATTGACAAGTCAAACACTTGGAGACGTATGTGGCCACATTTTTCTTCATTCCTTTCCACCAATAAGTCTTACGAAGATTTTTGTACATCTTGTCACCTCCAAGATGCATAGTATATCTTGGTTGGTCACAACACCTAATATCATTTGTCTACTCTTCCCAATTTCAGGTACACACACCCTGTTACCCAATCTTAGCATCCCATTTGTATCAATTTTAAAATCATTATGTCTTCCTTCTTTAACACCTTCAATTATCTCTAAGAGCCATCTATCCTATTTCTGCTCTTCCTAGATTTACTGGAGTAGACCTGACTAGCACACCATGGGGAATAACACTGCTTAATCCTCATATGCTTTAACACTCAAATTATAACTCTCTATCAGCTGATACATTTAAGTTTTTTCTTCTTTAGTTTTACTATATTTTCTACTCAAAGCATCTGCTACAACATTCGCCTTTCTAGGATGATAATAAAGTTGAAAGTCATAGTCTTTCAAAAATTTCATCCATCTTCTTTGTCTGATATTCAACTCCTTTTGGGTGTATATGTATTTTAAACTTTTTTGATCCGAGTACAAGTCAAATCTCTCTCCATATAGATAATGTCTCCAAATTTTTAGGGCAAAAACGACTGCTACTAGCTCCAACTCATGAGTTGGATAATTCTATTCGTATACTTTTAGTTGTCGTGAGGCATAAGAGATAATCTTACCATCCTGCATCAGTGCAGCTCCTAACCCATTCCTCAACACATCAATGTAGAGTGTATAATCCACTCCATATGTTGGGGTCATAAATATTGACACTGAAGTAAGTGTTAAGATCACTGCAAGTGTACAACATCGCCATAGTAACACAAAATGAAATACTAGAATATCGTCATCTGAGAATGGCTTGTAGTTAATAATCTTAAATCCTAATTTGATTTCAGTATCAACTTTATTAAGGCTCAAAACTGAATTGAATATTAAGAACTTAAATTAAATCAAAAGCAAATTGAAAACAGAGAAATATTAAATTGAAAACCATATTAATTAAGATTCTAGGACAGTAAAATATTTAATCTTTATTTTAATTAATCTAAATTCTATTTTTATAGGTTATAGCACTAATCATCAAAACCTTCTCTCGAGGCGCCTTAATCCTATTAGTTAAATTGCCTAATACCCCCTCCCGAGGTGTACAATCAATAAACTAATGTATTAAAAATATTAATCATGGGCAACCTCCTAAATTATCAACAACGTCCCGGTCAATTGATTCAGATAGGTATATATTCTGATTATTCAATTATTAAACCTCTCTCCCGAGTTAGTTTAACAATCTAAAATTAGTTTATTGGTAGCCATTCAATAAAAAGCATTAAACACACATAGTATAAAATAATTTCTCAAAATAGATTAATTAAAATAAAAATCAAAGGGTCCTACAATTTAAATTATATCCTAAAAATTAAAATATTTAGCCAGACATATTTAAGAGAATACCAAACAAAGAATTAAATAAAGTAAAGATCATACTAGACTAGGCTTTGATCTTATTCTTTAGTTTTTGTTCTTCAGTTTTGGTCTCTTCTGGTCTCCTCTTCTCTCGGGCTGTCAAAGCTTCAAAACTCGAATAATTAATTATGAATTTCGTAATGAATAGAATGATCAAAGAATACTACGGGGTATTACTTATAGATTTTTCGCCCCTAACAATTCATAATTGTACACAAACTCGAAAACCTTTGCCACAACACACAAAATCCGAAATTCCATACTATTGTTGCCCAACTTCATGTAGAACCATCGGTTTACAAAACCGAACCACAAAACGGATTGTTTTTCTTTTGTTTTACTATTATCTTCTTCTTGTTCAACTTTACCCTTTCTTTTTCTTTTAATTACACCCTTTGTCATCGTGAATTAAGCACAAGTTTCTCACCCCTAATTTGTGACAATCGAGCCATGCAAATTTTCTTATATTTACCATCTTTGCTATTGTTGCAATTTGCTCACAATTTACTTCTAATTTTCTTGTGACAGTAGACCCATGTTTGAAGCATCATAATCACGATTTTTCTATTCAATTCTTGCACACTTCATTTGGGCTTGAACTTCATGTTTTGGGCTTGAATAATGTTGGGTCATCATGGGCTTTTCTTTTGATACTTCTAATGAACAGTGTTTGTTTAGTACACCATATTCTATTTTTCCTTCTAGTATATACCTATTCCATTTATTTTAAACCTGCACAAATAATTGATAATTCTTTCTCATAAATTAAATCACAAAAATAAATATATAAATTTTTTTAAATGGATAAATACATGTAATATAAATATAAATGATCGTGCACCTAATTATAACTAAATATGTCCTATTTCCTACCTAACTAATGCAAAATATATATAATATTATTAGCATGTTATACAACTAACAAAGACCCTCAAACTTAAGCTATTGTTCGTCCTCGAACAATGACTCAACTCTAAAACTGACACAACCATACCATATAAAATTAAATTCATTTTCATTCATCATTGTAACCTCAATCTTTCATTCCTATAGTTTATGACTCATTTACATCTCCTAGGGCCATTCAGGTTGTATATATTTTTAGTAAATTCTCCATTCTTTCTAAACTTCACCTTCTCATCTGTTAGTATCTCAATCCTCCTAAACTTTGTAGGTAAGTTGCAATTGTCATTCCATTCATAAAAATCCTTTCCTAATACTTAAGTACACAAACCTTCTCAATTCTCTCATCTATCTATCTTATACTCAGTTCAAACTATAGTCAGGTTTAGTATTCTTTCTTTTAGGTTGTAACGTGGTCTGGCTCAAGGTGCAAGTGTAATAGGATTTTTTCATTCTGACTCAAATATACACTCATAACAATAATAACAACTTATTTTGTTTGATTTCTCATCACGACTTGATCCATTCTGTTCAATCCTTTGTTTTCTTCTGTTCATGCTCACAACCTTGTTTTCATAGCTCCCTTAAACTTATTTCATCACATGTACTTCAATTTGTACCCACATGTACACTCATATACAAATAGGAAGCTCAACTTTCATTGACAATACTAAAATAATAAATAAATATTTAACTTTTTTCTTTTTTTAAAAAACAAAATCAAAGATAGAAACAAAAACTGAAAACATATGTTTCTCAATGTCAACAGTCCCTCTTTCTTTTATATTATTAGAATAGGCAGTATTATAACCATGAGTGTACATAAACAAGTTCAATTGAGATATTCATGAAACGATAGAGTTTTTATTTTATATAATGTTTAGGTTCATAACAAGAAAATAGGCTATAAGGCTCAAAATTGGTTGCAAAGGATTATAAATGTTGGGACCAGCCTTTAGGCTAGGACTCAAACAAAGATGGTCTACTTCAATTCCCTCCTAAAGTTATTCCAAAGCAATGTTTAAGATCGATATGATTATTTCAAAAGTTTGTGGGAAATTCTCTCCACTTGTAGTTTGGTTTCCACTCCTCACTTTCCTCAATTTTCAAATTTTCAACCTACTTAAGACTACGGGGTTTTGCTAAAGTCAAATTTTTAACAAATAAAACACACAGACTATTAGAGCATACCCTAGTTCTTTGTCTCATCATGCTAAAGGAATTTTCAATTTCATTGGTCACTCAATGAAAATTTTCAAAAATATAGCATGGATTTAGCCGAAGTGATACCTATATGTTTTATATGTTCATGTCCTAAACTAATATGCTCATGTATTAACTCTAAATAAATGATCCTAATATCTAAATATAATGAGAGAATTTCAATAATAGCTATGTATGTGATATGCCCATAAATATATACAATTTAGAAGCAGTGGAGTACACAAAATATGTAATATAAAGGAAAAATAAACCTAAAATTGAAGAAATTGAAGAAGAATTTCTCTAATGTGTACCCCCAAACTTAAACTTTGCCTTGTCCTCAAGAGCACAACTTCACTTTGATGCTCATAGGAAAGATAGTATGCTAGAGCGCTCAGAAAACCTACATATGGCACAACTAAGATAAGTATTAGAGAATATGTAACTAAAAATGAATGCAATTTTTTTTACGAAACTAATATGCATGCATACCTAGAAAATAGAATTAACTCCTAACTAAATAAAAGGAAATAAATGAAAAAATAAAAACTCATGGGTTACCTCCCACTAAGCACTATGTTTAACGTCGGCAGCTCGATGTGGATACAGGTTAACCGAAGCTCAATTTGTTGATCTTGCTAAACACCTTGGCTTTGGGTAACTCTTGCTTAATGTTATCAGGTGGTTGCTTCTTATTGAACACTGGATCATGTGACTGCTTAGGACTTTTCTTAGTATGAACAACATCCTGCAACTCTTTCATAGCATAGTTAGGCTTCCTATGTGCTTGTATGGCTTGCCCTTTAGCAGAATCAACATCTTGAACTTGAATATCCAGAGTTTTGGACTTTGCAATCTCTATCTCAAAGCCTATTGGTACTTGCTTGCGTTCTCACACTTTAGTAGGGGGATTCAATGAGTGGTAGATGTTGAAGACAACTCGATTTTCATTCATTCTTAATGTAAGATCTTGTAACACCCCAACCTCCGTATCATTAAGCATTGGACATGACCACCATTCTCTTAACAGTGGACTAAACCAAACGGCGGGTCGGGCTAGTGTTACGTTTACAAGTACACAACTTGCATCACTTTCTATTTCAATTATTTCATGCCTCAACTTTATTTGACAGTACTTCACTTAAATTTAAGAATTTAATATGGCAATAATACAAGAAATAATTGAAATTCATAAACTCAATTAATTAAATAAAATTGATTACATAATTTGATCTTCAAGAAAACTATTATAAGGGAAGATTCAAAACTTGGGCCACATGCCCGTACATAGGAATTAAAATTTTTCTAAATAAAAAGAACCTAATTAATATTCATGGTCTTCATGTATTTCAACTACCTGAAAAATAGAAAGAAGGGGTGAGCACATAGCCCAGTGGATCTCTCTAAACATTTAAGTCATTATTTCAATTCAAACAAACCAAGCATATCAAAAACTTTTGTACATTAGGCGATTTAAACAAATTTCTTGTTTATGGTTGACATTCGGACCGAGAGAGTTTAATCTCTGTGTTCCGCATCGTTGGGAGAGAAAATCACTCTTGAAAACTCAAACCCAATATCTGTAAAGTGGGATCACTCTTGGAAACCCAGTTCAAAATCATCAAAGGTAAGCTAGCAAGAGAATCGGGGGTGGAAGACACACGATGACACTATGCAGTCCATCATCACGCCAGTACATGGATTGAATCATTATTTAATTTTTTTTAGTGATAAAACACACAATATCGGATTAAACCATCAATGCAACATGTACATAACATGAATCATCAAATATTTATTCATGGCACAATTTGAAGCATATCATGCATCATTATTCTTGATTTCTAAACATGTATAACATGTATATTCATGGCACATCAATTAAATAAAGCATGCATATTTAAAACATATATTCAATCATTCAACTTCAAAACATCATCACACATGGAAGACTTATTCAAATTAAAATAAAGAAGTAAAAGTTAGAAATCACTTCCACCTTAAATAAGTCTATTCTGCACACTTCTAAAATCCGACAGAGTTCTATTACTTCAAAGCTTCCAAACACTCAAGAACTCTCAAGAACACTCAAGAACTGAAGGAATTGCCAAGGAGAAGGCTAGAGAGAGTCAAGAGGGACTAGTATGCTTTTTATTTGGGATGAAAAGAATGAGAACACTAGAGGTCCTTTTATATAGAGTTCAAAATGGTGAGGAATGGTAAGTTTGTGGCGTTCTCCTTATAGGAAACTTGCTAATTTTTCAAAGTTTCGTGCCTCCCAAGTATAGAAAAATAGCAAGTATATGTGGGGTTTTTTTTTGGAATTTAGAAATCAAATTTTTGGATTTTAGAAACATTTTTTCATATTTTTTTTGGATTTTTCGTGATTTTTCAATTTTATTTTTGGAGCCTTGAATCTCAGCCGTCTGATTTTCCTCGAGCGTAGCATTCAGATCACTGTCGTGATTAACGAAATCGCTGTGGATCATCGGATTGTCCTCGAGTACAGCACGGCCGTTCCCAATCAACGAAACTCGTATGGACTGTCATATCAACCTCAAGCACAGCACCGGATCACGATCGATCGAAAACGTTTCAAATCCAGACCATCAAATCGTCCTCGAGCACAGCACTGTTCGCGATTAACTAATGCAGCTTTGATCTTCACCGTCGGATGAACCTCGAGCGCAGCACCAAATGATCATCACAACGCGAACACTGATCCTGGCCGCACGTTCAACCTCGAGCGCAGTGTTCCAGTTTTTGTTCGCGATCATCAAAGCAGATCTGGACAGTTGGATCAGGCGGATTGATTTTGGGCCGTTGGATTTCGACGATTCGGTGCTCCTGAGCGCTGGTTTGGTTTTGATTTCGTTCGTTGGATCGTGCAGATTGATTTTGGACCATTGGATGCAGTTTCTAATTACCAAAATTGCTTTCTAAGGTTGTTATTATCTGAAATTTGCTAATTATACACTTTCTAATTGATGTAAACATGGTTTATTGCACATGTCCTTCTATTTTGTTAATTTGCTAATATATTTCTCTTTCTATTTCTTCAATATTGTATTAATTTTATAACTTTTCGATTTCTTTAATATTTTTAATGCCAACAATTACATAATCTACATTTTTCATTTCTTCGTTTTCATATATTATTACTTATATATTGATTTCATTATTTATGTAATTATAAATTGATACTTATATAATGTTATACTTATTTTAGATAAATATAAGCATACTACATTTTTATTCAATTATGCAAATTTTTCTATATACATATTCCTATAATATGTAGTATTTAACACACATATTAATCATAAATTCATATGAACATTGTCGTGTTACTACAAATTTGTGTCTCACTATCACTACCACAGAAGCCTAGTTATCGCAACCAACCCATAATTAAGTTCTCTAAATTTTTCATAATTAATTCTACTTAATTGACATTTTCATTTAAATATCAAATTAAGGCTTTATTTGCACCCATAAATTTCTAAAAATCTTCAAAGTTGATTCACTTTACGTATTTCATTTAATTTCATTAAACTTATTTATTTTGAATAATTTAACAAAATTTTGGGTTATTACAGATCTCCCATGGTGACACCTATAAAGGCCTGACTAGTAGCTAAGAATGGCCGCCCAAGAATTAATGATATCTCCCCATCTTCTTCCATATCAAGAACAACAAAGTCAACTTGGAAGATAAACTTATCAACTTTAACATGCACATCTTCAACAATTCCTCGTGGAAAAGTAACAAAACGATTTGCAAGCTGAAGAATAATATTGGTTGGCATGATTTCTGACAGGCCTGACCTCCGATGTACTAAAAGTGGCACGAGATTTATGCTAACCCCCAAGTCACAAAGAACTTTCTCAAATATTTTAGTGCCTATGCTGCACGAAATAATGAAACTCCCTATATCTTTTACCTTCTGAAGCAGCTTTCTTTGTATTATATCATTTCACTCCTCTATTAACCGCACAGTCTCATGATCTATTTCCTTCTTATAAAACCTTTGTGGAAAGGGTAGTAAAGGAGGCTCAAGGTATTTGCTACCTTGAATAGTGATGCCAGAACGTCTAACCTCTGCTTTTGGTTTTGGTTCATCAATAGGCACTAGATCATTTGGCTCAGTAAGAATAGACCCTTTAGAATGGATAGGTTCATCAACTAGCATAGGAGGGTTGAAGGAAATGGGTGGGTTTTGAATCTCTCTCTCGCTTCTAATAAATATGGCTTGGCAGCTTTTTTTAGGATTTACTTGAGTTGCACTGGGAAAAGAACTTCACTACTAACTGGAGAATGATTGGGCTATCTATCCCATCTGAGTCTTAAAGTTCTTGACTGTAGCATTCATGTTCCCAACTTTAACTTCTAACCTTGAAACTCTCTTATCATTATGATCAATTCTTCTAGTCAATTCTTTAAAGAACCAAGCCTGCATATTCATGATCTCATCTAGTTTGTTCTCCATAGATGGTTTCTTTTCAATTAGGCTCTGCTAAGGTCATAAGCTGGTGGCACTTGCTGGATGTTTCTGTTATTGGCATATGGGAAGTTATCTGGCAGATAGATCCCTGGATGATAATATGGAAGAGTACTGTACCCCTATTTTTGACCTTGATAATTATTGAATCAGTTCACTGCATTCAATTACTTTATCGAAGCTTCTACATTAAAAGAAGCCTTATTTGCTTTTACTATAGCTAAAATAGATTGGTTCTGAGGAACCTAAAACTATTTTTTGCCCAATTTCTCAGTTAATGAATTAATCTGATGGGTCATGAAAGCTATCTGGGCCTAAAGAGTTATAATCTCATCAACCTCATGTACTCCACCCCATTTTATTAAGCCTCTCTTTGTGTCATAGCCATAAGCATTGGCTGCCATATCTTCAATGTGGTGTGTGGCTTCTGTAGTGGACTTTCCCATCAAGGAACCACCAGCTACTGAATCAACCAAGGCTTTAGTATGTAGTGTCAAACCATTGTAGAACATCTAAATCTATAGCCAAGGAAGATAGTCATGCTGAGGACATCTTCTTAACAAGTCTTTAAATCTCTCCTAGGCTTCATAGAGATACTTAAAGTCTGATTGCTTGAACAAACTGATTTCACCCCTAAGTTGATGAACCTTGGCAGGAGTGAAACACTTTTGTATGAATTTCTGTCTCATTTCTTCCCAGGTGGTGATGCTACCTGGTGAGAGCATCTACAGCCATGTCCTCACTTTGTCCCTCAAAGAGAAAGGGAAAAGTCTCAATTTTAGCTAATCCTCAGTCAAACCATTCATCTTTATAGTATCACAAATTTTCAGTAGGATCCTCAGTAGCCAAACCCTCAAAATATTATTGCAGCACCATAGCGATCAAAGAGGGCTTCAACTCAAAGTTGTGGGCATTGATAGTCGTTCTGGCAATGTCGGAGTAATTATTATTTAGCACAAACTTGAAAAAGTCTCGGAATGGCGCTTCACCATCAGTACCAACTGCAAATCTACTACTCTCAGCCATATCAAATCTATAACTTCGAGCTTCTAGTTGAATTTGCCTGATTGTCTTAAATAGATTTGGATCGTTTAACCCGAGAAAATTTATGTTCATCAAAAACCTAAAACACTACATGCAAACTAAAAAGATTAAGTGTAGCTAGCCAATGGATTAAATAATAAATAAAATAGAAATAGAAATAGAAATAGAAATAAAAAACTAAACTAAACTAAAATTAATAAATAAATAAAACTGAATTAATAAAATAATAACAAATTAAAAAAAGAATAAAATAAAGTAAAATAATTAAATAAACTAACAAAAAGAATAAACTAAAATAAGATAAAATAAATAAATTATCTATATTAAAATTTAACTAATTTCAATTGGTCCAAAAGATTATTAACACCATTACTCGGCAACGGCACCAAAAACTTGTTGAGATTACTTTAAGTGTACAAGATCGCAATAGTAACACATGATGAAATACTGGAATATCATCCTTTGGTAACAGTGTAGTTAATAATTTCAAATCCCAATTTAATTTTAGTATCAACTTTATTAAGGCTCAACACTGAATTGGATATTAAGAACTTAAATTAAATCAAAAGCGAATTGAAAGTAGACGAATATTAAATTGAAAACTATATTAATTAAGATTTTAGGATAGTAAAATATCACGTGTTCACCTTTAATCTTTATTTTAATTGTCTAAATTATGTTTGTAGGTTATAACACTAGTTATCAAAACCCTCTCTCGATGCGCCTTGACCCTATCAGTTAAATTACCTAATACCCCCTTTCGAGGTGTACAATCAATAAACCAATGCATTAAAAATATTAATCATGTGCAACCTCCTAAATAATCAATAACCTCTCGGTCAATTGATTCAAATAGGTCTATATTCTGATTATTTAATTATTGAACATCTCTCCTGAGTTAGTTCAGCAATCTAAAATCAATTTATTGGTGGTCAATCAATAAAAAGTATTAAGTACACAGAACATAAAATAATACCTCGAAATAGATTAATTAAAATAAAAGTCAAAGGGTCCTACAATCTAAATTACATCCTAAAAATTAAAATATTTAGCCAAACATATTTACGAAAATACCAAACAAAGAATTAAATAAAGTAAAGATCATATTAATCTAGGCGTTGATCTTGTTCTTCAGTTCTTGTTCTTCAATTTTAGTCTCTTATGTTCTTCTCTTCTCTCTAGTCATCAGAGCTTCAAAACTCAAATAATGAATTTTGAATTTTGTAATGAACAGAATGATTAAAAGAATATTACGGGGTCTTATTTATAGATTTTTTGCCCCTAACAATTCCTAATTGTACACAGACTCGAAAACCCTTGCTGCAAGACAGAAAATCTGAAATTCCATACTATTGTTGCCCAACTTTACGCAAGACCCTTGGTTCACAAAACCAAACCACAAAACGAATTGTTTTTTTTTTTTTGTTTTGCTATTATCTTCTTCTTGTTCAACTTTACCCTTGGCTTTTCTTTTAATTACACCCTCTGCCATCGTGAATTAAGCACAAGTTTCTCACTCCTAATTTGTGACAGTCAAGCCATGCAAATTTTCTTCTATTTACCATCTTTGCCATTGTAATTTGCTCACAATTCGCTTCCAATTTTCTTGTGACAGTCAACCCATGCCTGAAAGCATCATAATCACAATCTTGCCTTTCAATTCTTGCACACTTCATTTGGGCTTAGACTTCATGTTTTGAACTTGAATAGTGTTGGGTCGTCATGGGCTTTTCTTTTGATACTTCTAATAAACAATCTTTGTACAGTACGCCATGTTTTATTTTTCCTTCTTTTATATACCTGTTCCATTTATTTTAAACCTGACCAAATAATTGATAATCCTTCCTTAGGCATTAAATGAAAAATAAATATATAAAAATTTTCAAAATACGTAAATACATGTAATATGAATATGAATAATCATGCACCTAATTATAACTAAATATATCTTATTTCTTATCTAACCAATGCAACTATAACTATATATGTGTGTGTGTGTGTGTTTGTGTATTAGTATGCTATACAACTAACAGTAAGTTTTCTTCTTCAACTCTTGAAAAGCAACTCACATCTGTTACCCAAATAAACTTGATTCTTTTTCGAGTTAGCTTTTTCACAATATCTACTATCTTAGGGAAGTCTTGGATGAATTGTTTGTAGTATCCTACTAATCCCAAGAAACTTCAAATCTTTGTGACTATCTTGGGTTGTTTCTAGTTTATGACAGCTTTTGCCTTCTCTAGATCAATAGATATGCCTTCTATAGATACCACATGGCCAAGAAATTTCAACATCTTCATCCAAAATTTGCGTTTGCTGAACTTAGCATACGATTGATGGTCTCTAAGAGTCTCCAAAGCAATTTCCAAGTACTTGACATGATCTTCTTCTAATTTTGAGTATGACCAAAATGTCATTCACAAATACCACTACAAACAAATGTAAGTGAGGTCTGAAAACATTGTTCATCAACTCCATAAAAGTTGTAGGAGCATTAGTCAGACCAAAAGGTTTTATAGTGAAATCAAAATGACCATATTTGTTTCTAAATGTTGTCTTTGAAATGTCTGACTCTCTAATACTCAACTGATGATATCCTGACCTGAGATCAATCTTAGAGAAATGTATGGCTCCTCATAATTGATCAAACAAGTCATCGATTCTAGGTAATGGATACCTATTCTTCACAATAACATTATTCAGTTTCCTGTAGTTAATACAATCTCATAGATCCATCTTTTTCTTCACAAATAGCATTAAAGCTCCCCAAGATGATTCACTTAGGCGAATGAACCCTTTCTGCCAAAGTTCATCTAGTTGTGCTTTTAACTCCTTTTGTTCAACTAGTGTTATCCTATTAGGTGGATAGCTATAGGATCAGTTCTTGGATAAACCTCAATTTTGAGTTCTACCTTTCTTTTTTGTGGTAATCCTAACAGGTTATCTAGAAATACATCAACATAGTTTCTCACTACCATAATGTCTTGTATTCCTGAATGAGTCTCTGACACATCCTCATCCATCATCATCTAAACATCTTCTTCTTGGCTCATGTTGTATAACACTACTACCATTGGGTTTTTGGGTAGTTTCCAAATTTCACCATAGATCTTTACCAGCTCACCAGATGGTAAAGTCAATGTGACTCTCTGTCTCAGGCTATCAATTTGAGCCTGGTACTAAGTTAACCAGTCCATGCCCAATATCACATCGTGCCTTGAAAAGATAACACTCTAAGGTGTGTAGTTATTAGTTTGTCCTCAATTCTCAACTCACATATATAAATCTTTCAGGCTATTACTGTAGTTCCTATAGGAGTGGATACATACGATGGTTTTGGTGGTATAGAAGTCACTAATTGTAATCTTTTAACAAGGTCTTCCAAAACAAATGACTTAGTATCACCCAAATCAAACAATATTTTCACAGCAACATTAAATAGTAAAAATGTACCTTTAATAGCTATTGCTAGAGCAACTTGTCCATCTGCCATAATATACACTTGTAACTCCCCACCTCTTGTACCCAGGTCCACATCATCCAACGATATTTTCTTTCCATTTTTGGTTTGTCCATGAGGCAGGCCCCATGTTATGTTATCTCTTTTCTTTTTCTATCAAGACCCCTTCCATAGGCCAAAGGGCAGCTCGATCGGTACAGTGGCCTAACAGTTCACCCAACCACTCTTAAGCCCTTTTTCAATCTCATACAACAAACGATATCAGAATAACTGAAAAACTCAGAGAAAAAGTAAACATCATACTACACATCTGTCTTGTCCAAAATACATAGTTGACCATTTATACATACACAAGGAATGATCAACCTCTAAATCAAAAGGCCAGAAAAGAAACATAAAGTGTCAGGGAGCTAGGCGATCACCACACCCTTCCCTTTATCAGCCACCAAAGAACCTAAAATATTAATAGAGTACTGAGCCTAAATCAACGTGGCTTAGTGAGTAGTAAGACCAACATGTCAAACGTAACTAGCATTCCAAAATAGTGCATGTATGCACGAGCAATAAAAATGATATAATATTCGAATGCATGGCATAGTATGAAAGCGGTTATAAACAGTGCAACAGTTTCAGAAAACATCTCAATTCCATGGTAGTTAAAAGCTATATCCAGGCTAGGGTCAAATCAACAAAACCCAACCTATGGTCAACGCTCGAGTGGGTCCTGAGTCAGGAGTACTGGCCACTCAAGCAGATCATGAGCTAGGCGTACCCATCGAATACCCCAACGCTAACACTCGACCCTCAAGTGTCGTGACTCGAGCAAGTTCTAAGGTTAGGCACACTGATCATGTGCCCTAACCCCGACGCTCGGCCCTAGAATCTAATTCCAATCATATCGTGTACCCTAACCCCGACGCTCGACCCTCAAGCCTATGGTCTCATTACCCGTGTACATCTACACTTTTCAAAATTCATTAAATATATCTCAATCTCATGAAATCATTTAAACGATGTCATTTCACACAAGTTTCATACAAGGAACACAAGTCATAGAAAACACCTAAGTCAAACTACTCACCTCGAGTCTGACGTATCGATGTCCCATCGACACTCGGTCAAGTCTCGCAGTGCTTACTCGAATCTGCATTAATTAAACTCAATCTCATTTCTTTTTATACTATGACTTAATCTCTAATTCCGCTATCTCTAATTGGTCTCGATCGACCCAAGTCGGTTCAGTCAATCAGTCAATCTTGGTCAATTGGTCAAACATGGTCAAACTTAGTCACATTTAGTCAATTTGCATCAAAATTGGGTCATTTAGATCAAAATCCCCAAATTCTAACACTTAGCCCAATTTCAAGCTTTTGCCCTCTTTGCGCAGTGAATTTGTCGATTTTTCTGCAACTAATCTGTAAGTCGAATTTGCGCAAAAAAATTTTTCCCAGAATTTTTATTTCTGATTTTTGGACACCATTTACTAAGGTTTCTAAGTGCATTAATAGGGAATGTGAAATCACGTATTCCCTGTAACAAGCAGTTACTTAGCGAATTGGTTGACCTACTTTCCAAATTCAGAATGGTCTGAAATTTGGTACACATAATATTGACATGTCCAGTGACCTCTCCATTAAATTTTAGCTGAAAATACCTACATTTGGTCAGACAACTAGTCTTCTACTTTTCTATCATGCAACATATGGTTCAGATTTCCAATGGTTTTCAAGTGCTTATCTACTCTTGTTCTAACATCAATCCAAGATTGTTTCTTATTGCTTTTGTAAGGATTTAGATCCAAGTACTAAGTCCTAGAACATCTAATTAACATGACATATTTGCAAGCATAGAAAATCCAAACTATAGAAGCTTATGATTCAAGATTTATACCCTTTCGTAGTCCCAAGTATGAGGTTCAAAATGCCTCAGATCTCAATCCAAACAAACACCTCTAGGTACTCCTAACACTGCATCCAATCTGGTCCCAAAGTTTGTTTTCTACTGGAATTGTTGTAATAATTGATCAAACAGTCAGTTTCAGTGCCTTATAAAACGTGTTTAACATCTCAGATTCTAACTTCTATCACTTGGAGATTGAAATACACGTAATAAGGAAGAAAAGGTGTGGTTTTACCTCAAGAACTAACCCTTAACGACCTAGGAATTAGCACTCCAAAGATTGGATCAACTCAAGTTTTCTGTTTTCTAGGTTCCCTACAGTGTTGAGTAGCACTGTTCTTGGTCATTTTAGCTTCAAACAGTTTTGGGATTCAACCAATTGCTTGTGAGATGTTGTAAAAAGTGGCAAGGGATTTCCAAAGAGCCTGAAATCACTAAAAATGGATACAGATTGAGGGAGATATGGATGGTTGAAGAGGGGTTGTAAGAATTGAAAATGAGATTTCTGCTGTAACCTTGACGAACAACACTTGTTCGTGCTCGTTTTTCTCTCTGGTGGTTGTGTGTCTTGACAAAGGGCTTGGGGGTTCTTTGAGAGGGTTGTAAGAGCTTCAAAATGAGCTAAATTTCAGGGAAATCAGATGAGGAATGAAAGAGATATGAGCTCTTGAATGGGGTTGTAGAAACTGGAAAATATGGAAATCTTAGCTCAAATGGTGGGTTTTATTGCACGTTCCACCACTTCTTGCATGGCAAAAAGCTCACCACGTGGCTAGTGAGTTGCCATGCAAGAAACATATGTGTCCCACATTCAGAGCTCCAGCCGGCGGAGTTGTCGGAGGGACAAATCCAGGGGCCAAAAACCCAGAAATTCTGAAAAAAAAAATATCAAAAAATCGAGGGAATTTGATATTTGGGCGCGTGGGCTGGCCAAGCGCATGGGCCAGCCCACACGCTGGGCCAAAAAATTGCGCAGGCCTCAGCCCCTGTGCCCTGCGTTTGGGCGCAACCCAAAATGGGCACGGGCCCGGCCCGTGCCCAGGCTCCGCATCTGCATGGGCTTGATTGGATTTCGGTCGGGGCGGCCAAATCTGTTTCCTCCTTTTTTTATTTTTTCTTTTGTATTTCTATTTTTTCTCCCTTTTTTATAAATACACATACATGTATATACCTAATTTTCACCTTTTTTCTAAAATTATTAAAATCATTGGATTCATCGTTCTCTTCCAAAATCCTCCAATTATACACCATTTTCATCATTTATACAATATTATTTCTAAAATTGAATAATTCACCCAAAAATTTCATTAATTACTCTAAAAATTTTATAATTATTCTGAAAATCATATTTCTCCAAAAATTATATTTCCTTGCAATTTTATGTATTTTTCTCTTAAAAGTGTATTTTTTTCAATTACTCTAATTTTCTTCAATAAATAATTAAAAATTAGAAAATATTGAAAAAATTCATGTATTTTCATTAAAAATTTCAGAAAAATACATGTATTGAACCCGATATTTTTTGTGTATCGAATCATAGGTCGTCACATTTTCTCTTCCCAAATCCTTAGGATTTCTTGTGTACATTAACTCATGCACAAATATATTTCATAAAAATAATAACAACACCATGATATAAATAAAATCCCATATTAATTAATAAATTTAAAATTCTAAGGTGCATAGCCTTTGATTTCAACACAACGAAAATAATTTCAAAACTTAAATAAAATAACTTGAGCCAACATGCCCTACAATTTAATAAACACTCAAAAAATAATCTAAGTGCTTTTCATAAGGTCTTGATATCTTAATTTTCTGACATATTCAAAAGAAGGGGTGAGCTTGAAGCCCAACGGATCATTCCAAATATTTAAATAATTATTTCAACAAATAAGACAAACATTTCAAGCACTTTCAAATATTATGTAATTTATACTGTTCATTATTTTTAGTTCTAATTAAGACCGAAAGGGATTAACCTTTATGTTCAGGATCTAAGGAGAAAGATCATTCCTAAAACTCAAACCCTTCTATATAAAGTGAGATTATTCTCGAAAACTCAGTTCACTCTAGATTCAATCCTAACATCCAGTTCTAAGTCAAAGGTCCAGCATGGTTGCAACATACCAAAAGAAATCCTTTCTTGTATTGGTACGTGATTAGAATCTCAATTAATCTTTGATTAAGTGTAAAAACATAACATTCATGTGAATAAAATGAACTTAAACAAAAATTGAATATGTGAGCATAGTAGCAACATAGCATAGATCATATCATCACATATCATACATGTTTATTAATGTAAGCCTAAGCATGCATATTCTACATGTCATGTATAATAATTAATCATGCATATTTAAAGCATCAAATACATGCAAGTCTTATTTAAATCAAAATAATAAAGCAAAAGTTGAAAATCATCTCCACCTTAAATTGTAAACTCCTTCTTGAACATTCAATTAAAACCCCTTCAAATCTCCTCAACTGTTAGCACAGAAATTTGTGTAGCATTTCGTTTACTATCCAATTGTTGTTTAGAACAGCTAAAGAAAAAGATGGATACCAAGAAGGAAAAAGAGAGAGCAAGAAGGAACTTGTTCAATTCTTGCTAGGATAAAAAAAATGGGAGCCTAGACAATGTTTATGTAGAGTTCAAATAGGTAGGATTTGACAAGTTTGGGGTGTTCCCAACACATGAAGCTTGCTATTTCTTCAATGTGGCACAAAGGATTTAAAAATTAGGGTTTTCAAGGCTCTTCTTTACACAAAACCTCCTTTTTTTTAGATTATTCGTCGTGTTACTGCGATTGGGGATCGCAGTAATAGTTCACAAAATTATTTATGTTTTTTTTTTGAAAAAACACTACGCGCAACATTAATTATTTTTTATTTTTTCTATTATCCAAAATTTCAATTATTTCTATTATCTGAATTTTGCCCAATATATATTTGTATATCTTTTAATACTTTTAATTTTTGTATAATACATTGGAGTAAAGATAAGCTTGCTAATTTTTTTCCAAACCAACGATATAATTCAATATATTAAATAAACTTGCTAATTCTTGTGATTTCAATAAATATATATTGAAATGTGTGTTGAAATGTCACAATGCATTTATATGTGTGTGTGTGTGTGTGTGTTGAAATGTCTCAATGCAATTCTAATATATATATATAAACTCTTATTTATTGAATTTCTACATAAATTTTTGGGGTATTACAACACTTGGGCTTGGTTCTGTCCCCTATTTTGATTCTGCCCGCCATGCTGCTAAGGTTGCAGCTGATGTGGTTGTTGTGGGACACGATCACCTTGATTCCTGCCCTGACCATTGTTCTGCACATATTTTTGGCTCTGTGGTCCTTGATTCTAGCAATCTTTAGCAAGATGTCCCTTTTGACCACAATTGAAACATGTTCCCTCTTTTCGAGCCAATTATATATCTACTTTGGTTTGATTCTACTACTAATGGGACTCATTCTTATTTCCTTATGTCTCATTCTACTACTGATTAGTTCCATTCTTATTCTGCTTCTTTTGATTCTTGTGGTAATCTCTATCATTACTCGATCTCTTGTTTCTATTATTCAATTTTTGTTCAAAGTTGAGTTCTCTTTCTATTAATAGTGCCTTCCTGACAACTTTCATGTACGTCTTGAGATTGATGGGCACCACTTCCTTTCAGATCTCTATCTTCAAACCCTCGACAAAACGATTAACCTTCATAAACTCTACTATGATTAGCTCCGGTGTAAACTTGGCCAACTCAGTGAACTTGGTTTCATATTCGGCTATCGTCAAATCTCTCTGGGTCAATCTAACTACATCTTCCTCAGCGTCACCTTTAGAAAGAATTTTCCATAGAGCACTTCTTTAAATTTTTTCCAACTCATTTGTTTAACATTAATGTTTAGATCTACCTTCAACATCCTCCACCAACTCCTAACTAGTCCCTTGAACTAATGAGTGGCAAGTGCTACTCTCCAAGGACCAGTTGCCCCCAATACATCCAGATGTTCAAAAGGTCCTAATACCAGTGATTAACTTTCATGCAGTCAGATTTTTCATCGAATGTGGACGGATGAATTTCCTACAACTCCATCAACATAGTCCTTTCTTCCTTGTCCTCATTGTCATCCTATGCCCTTTGACAAACTAGAGCCTTAAATAAGGGTATTGGTTGCTGCACTAGAATTTGCTCGTAATGCTGGGATTGTATTTGCCACTATGGCACAGCCAGTGGCTGCATCTTGGGTAGTGCCTGCATAACATACGCAATAACTCTCCTAGTGATCTCAATTAACAACTTAGGAGTTAACACAGTCCCTATCTAAGCCTCAGTAGCATTAACCTGCGCTCCTTGTCCTTGCTATTTAGGTTCATCAGTAGCAGCATTTCTTGTGACATACCTCTTGGACCTAGCCATTATCTACAAACCAAATATTCATTCAATTGTCATGAAACCAATCATAAACATCCATAAACATACAACCAAACTATTTATTTTGGTTGTACTAATGTGACTCCAAATTCATGTCTTTAAGTTTTCGTTCATTCAATGGCTTATTGATTTATGCTTCTAAGTCCACAATAAGGTTGTTTTGAAACCTTTGATGTTTCCTGGGTACAGGATTTGGGCTCAGTAATTAAAATCTTCGTGATATACTGTGATAGACGAAAAAAACTCCCAATTACCGCGGTAATGGAGTCATTACCATGGTAGTGCATAACATGCATGAAAATCTTGATTTTCTCTTTTAATGCATGTGACTCGACCAAAATTGATCACCCACAGTTTTCTCACTCCAAATTGATATATAGGGATGATGTGTTGGAGCCCCCCAACTCTAAGCCAAGGGCGGCCCAACCGGCACAGTAGCCTGACGAACCCTCTCACCAAGACGAGTTTGCCTGACCCCTATTAAGCCCTTTTCCAAATCTCATACAATTAGATGATATCAGAATAATTGGAACAATTAAAAACCAAAAGTAAGCAACAACCAAAACGGAAGCATTGCATTTACATTAGCCTTGTCCAATATACATATTTGACCTTTTAGACCAGTATAATAACGACCAACCTCAAAAGAAAAGAAAAAGACAAAAAGAAGCTGAAAAGGGAGTTGTCAGGGAGTCAGGCAATCACTATGCCTTTCCCCTTGTCGGCCGTTGTAGAACCTGAAATGATGATAGAGTAGTGAGCCTATAATCAACGTGGCTCAGTGAGTAGGAAGTTCAACATGTCATCCATAACCAGTATTCCAAAACAATGCAAATATGTATGACTAGTAAAGATGGTATGGCATTCAAAAGGCATGGCATAGCATAAAAACAGTTATAGATAGTGCAACAGTTTCATAAAGCATCTCAAATCCATGACAGTAAAAAACGTATCCAGGCTAGGTTAACTCAACAACCCCACCTATGGTCATCGCTCGAGCGGGTCGTAAGTCAGGCGTACTGGCCACTTGAGGGGTCGTAAGCTAGCCGTGCTTCTCGAACACCCTAACCCCGCGCTCGGTCCTCAAATGTCGTCACTCGAACGGGTCGTAAGCTAGGCGCGTTAACCATACGCGTTAACCCCGCACTCGAACCTCGAGTCAAATCTCATCATGTACCCTGACCTCGCACTCGGACCTCGAGCCCTTGGTCTCACTACTGTGTACATCTAAATATCTCAAAACCAATCAGATGTATTTAAATCTTGTGAAACCATTGAAACCATAACATATCATGCAAGTTTTATGCAAGGAATAAAAATCACAAAAGACACATGAGTCAAACTACTCATTGGGATGCTCCGATCCCGATATTCCTCTCGCGACCGGTCGCGTCCCGCTAGTACTGAGTCCTGCGAAATTGTTGTAACTTTTTATCATTAACATGGGACTTGGCTCACTCTAACCGTACATCATTGGTCAATAAATAACTTGACCTAGTCAAGAATAGTCCACCTATGTTTGTTCAACTTGCTTTAGTTGCTAAGTCGATTTGATTGGCCCTGGTCAATCTCATTCAACCCTAGTCAACCTATCACTTGCTGACCTAGCTGGTCAATAGAGTCCCTACTAGTCAATTCTGGTCTTCATGGAGTCAATTGGGCCAAAAGGGGTCAATATTCCCCATTTTCATAACTTAAGCACAACATTAGCCTATGGCCCAATTTGCGCAACCATTTTCCCAATTTTTCTGCGAGCAATCCGTACATTTGTTTTGCGCCAAACCTTGCAGAACTGTTCTAGACTCCATAAATTTTTCCCAGAATTTCGAATCACCATTTTTGGACATCATTTATTAGGGTTTCCAGGTATAAATACAGAGACTATATAGATCTCGTATACTCTGTGATAGGCAGTGATTGTTTGCCTGAATTGACCTACCTATACATATCCAAACGTCCTGAAATTTGGTAGGAAAGTTTTAGACATAACTAAGGATTACTCCACCAAATTTCAGCCCAATCTATCAAGGTTTGGTAAGACAATTTCATCTCAGAAATTTCAGCCAAATTGCAGGAAATTTCTGGGTTCATAGTTTCTACTACCATCCTAGCATTCTTTCCCTCATTAAATCACAATTTCATGGGTTATTTCTTGTGTCAAATTGTGGTATACAGATCATAACACATCCATTAATCAAAAACACCTCGAATCAGTAACATGCAATGCCAAATTCATGTCTATATATCCACTAAGTTCTCTGTTGTATTTTAAAGAATACAAGAAATCTATTCTAACACCCTACAATCATAGCATATTTGCAAGTATAACTAAACACATCCACAAGAGCTCAAGGTTAGGTCTTTATACCTTTCTGGAACCTCCACTATGGGGTCTAAAGTGCTTCTGGTTTCAGTCCAAATGGGTGCCTTTAGGTGTCCCAAATATGGCTCCAAATCTGGTCTCAAACTGTTTCTGTCAGCATTGTTGCAACAGTAAGTCTAACAGTTAACAACAGTGGCTTACAAAACATATTAAACGTTTCAATATCCACTTCCTACCACTTGGACACCTAAGTGCCCATGATAAGGAGGTAGGATGATGGATTTTACCTCAGGGATGAGCCTAGAATGGTTCAAGAGTGAGTTTTCCCAAGGTTTCTCCAACTGTTTTTGTTATACAGCTGTAACAGTGAGTAAGTAATCAATTTCAATGGTCCGAAAATCATGTACAAGGCCCTATTTTTTGTTCTCTAACTCTTGGAGGTCAAAGTACATATGAACATGAGGAGAGTGTACGATTTTACCTCCAAAAAGAACTAGATATGGCCAAGATTGAAAGCTCCAAAGGTGGTTCCAACACACACTTTTTAGTTTTTATGGGTTTAAACTTGCAAACAGCACCTTTTCTTGATGATTTCCACTTTAGACGGCTCCAAGATTGGGTAGAGCACTTGTGGGACTTTGTAGATGGTGGTACAAGCTTCAAATCAAGCTATGGTTTATTGTATTTGGTTGAGAATTGAGGAAGAACTAAGGTAGGGAAGTTGGCTACAAAAATCTAGAATTTCTGGACTTGAGCTCAAAGAAGATCTTTTGTTGCATTGTGTGCTTGCTTGGCAAAGATGAAGGTGAAATGTGGCTATCCAGGTGGCACTCTACCTCACATGTTGGATGCTTAGTTGGCAACATTCATTGGCTACAATGGAGGCCATGAGTTGATAGCAAAACCTTGGATTCTAAGCCATGAGCTCCCATGGTTTTGTGCTAAAATTCTGCTGGAAATTCGTCAAAAATCTCAAAAATTCGATCAAAATTGCCTAAAACCCACATAAAAGACAAGGAAGAAGGGGGTCTGGACCCCTTTCAGGGCGCGTGGGCCAGCCCACGCGCCCAGGCCACGCATGGTGCCCAAGTCCCACACGAGCTTCCCACCCGTGCAGGCTGAGCGCTCTGCCCGCTTAGAGCCTGGGCTAGCCTAGGCCCAGCGCCTGGGACAGCCCAGGTCCCCATCCACAGTTTTTATTATTATTATTATTATTTTGTTATATACATATATACTCATATACATGTATATATATACTCAAAATTCACATTTTTATCTAAAATTATTAAAAACCATCAATTTGATATTTTTCATCAAAATGTTCAATCATACCTTATTTCATCATTTATGCAATTATCTTCTCCAAAAATTGAATAATTTCCCAAAAATCATATTTTTCTTCCAAAAATTTCATTTCTCTCTCTAAAGATTATTTTCCTCAAGAAATAAATTTTCTTTATAGTTTCATGTGTTTTTTCCTCCAAAATTACATTTTCTCGTATCATTCTCATTTTCCTTAATAATTAATTCGAAATTGAAAAAAATTGAAAAAAATTATGTATTTTCTCATTAAAATTTCAGAAAATACATAGAATATATATATGTCGAATCCGTCAATTCAATATCAAAAACATGGGACGTCACATGATGAATATGACTAGGATGACGTAATATTAGAGATAACCTCAAGAAATCCTATGTACACTTAATCCTATCACACCAAATGTCCCAAAACTATCCAAATACCAGTAATTGACACCCACTATAAAGAAGTGACAAAATTCCCTATTCTCTTCACAATCTAGTTGAATTACATTCTCTCTTTCTCTCCCAGGACATTCCATAAGAGAAAACAAGAAAAATAACACCCCAAAGTCTATGATTTCATGCCATAGACTCCTGTTAAAGCTAGTTAGAAGGTAATATGTTGCTCTAAAAGCATCGATCTATACCTATCTTCGTGAGAGCTAGTTTTCTAACAATCCCTATGATTCATATTGGTTTTCCCCCCATTAAAACAAAGTTTGAAACTATTCCAAAGGACCTAAGGAGCCATTGTGACAATATAACTCATCAATGAGTTATTCCAAACGATTCGCGAATGCATAACATTTCTATAGTATCTTAATGTCTAACTCTCGTATTCTAACATTAAATTGAAGATATTGGGGTATTAAGTTCATGGAAAAATAAGAGAAGGAAGAAAAATAACACGGTTGCATGATTGCAAACTAGTTATTGTGGTAATTTGTGTTACTACGATGGTAGCACATCCGTTTCCAGTCCTGTACAAGTGATAATTATTTAGGTTACCACAGTAATGCCTGTGATCACCATCGTAATGCATTATGTCCTAGATTATTCCATCCCTAATTCCTTTCTGGTTACTGCGGTAACCCCATGGATTACTACGATAATCCATCAAATTTTGCCCATTGTGTCTTATGTATGCTTCCAATTACCGTAGTACTCCTCTTCTCTACCACACTACACAAAATTAAACTAACACTTTGACCATTCTAATGGACCATCCTTGATACACTATGGGTTGTATGGGGTAAAGAATCATTAAAACATGTTTAAAACGTTATAGAATGGTTTAATCCTTAAAACTAATGGTTTTAATCTTTAAAGGTTGAGAATTTGGGATGCATTGGAGCAACACCATAAAGATCAAAGGGAATCAATTATTAAGGTGAAGATGATTACCTTGTTCATAAATATTATTTTAGTTTTAAATATAGAGCATAAATGTGTGTTTTTATTGATTTAATACTTAGATGCATGCTAGGGTGTGATTATCGAATGCTTGGATGATTACGTGTATGTTATATTGTTGATAGCATGTTATGTGACCTTAGTGTGATAAATATGGTTTGACAGTTGTGTTGTATAATAACACAATTTTGTGTGATCTCATGAATGATGAGTACATGTTTTACAATATTTCATATATTCATATCGTTGAATTGTGATGTTGTTGAGCATCCTAGTTATGTCTAAACTGTTGTCTCACTTAACAAAGATGATTAAGATTTTGAACCGCGTACCAGGGTGATGACCGGTTGTTTGGTGTCTTCATGGGTATCCCCAACCCAGATTGTTTGTTAACACTATTGTCACGGTTGGTGATAGTGGTGAGATAGAACTAAGAGTCATAAGTGACCTCACTTTCAAGATAGGGTCTTGAATAGGTAACTGGCCCTTGAGCATTACCTTTGGATGATATCTCAGACTAGCATGGGAACACCAAGGATGGACCTTTCGATTTTAACGTCAACCCAAAACAATTAAGCTATTTGAATCAATTAATCTTTGATAAGTGTATGCATGTTCTATATTTTAGTTTTAATAATGCTTAAGATGTATTGTGTATGATCCACTAGGCCCTTGAACTCACCCCACTTCTAATTTTTTGGGTGATTAGTGATAAAGTTTGTGCTAGCAAGCAAGACCTACTATTTCTTTGTAGTAATAATCGACCTTACTGATAGGTCTTTCAAGTCATGTCCTTTATTTATGGTGTTTACTTTAAACATGTGGGTTTAGAGTGTCAGTGTTAGTGACTTTATCGTGACTTTTATTGTCTTTGAAACTAGGCTATGGAGCACAGAGGTTTGTTATCATTTTTTATTAAATTAAAGTCTTTTCAATTAATATGTTATCCCAAAGTTTTCGTTACTCATTTCTTGAGCCAATTAATTAATATACCTTGTTGTGTTACGAGATGAGGCCTGGTGCGACCAAGAGATCAATGATGTGTGAAATAGTAATGTCTCAGTTCTTGAATAGTAAAATGTGACGAAAGCAATTAAAAATGCACATATCTCTAACTGTAAGACAAATGTGTCAGTTGTAAATTGTTCGAGAACTAGGGTATTACACATACATATTTCAAAAATACGCGAGTATAACATATAAACAATACAATCATACATATAAGCATATGATGTCCCGCTAGCATAGAGAAACTTCAAAGCTTCCATTCATTCCTTTGGGTTCAAATGTCTCATACCATCTTTGCCCGGCTACATAGACTTTTACTCAAAAATCTCACTACATGCATACAATTTCGTGAATGCCTCAGTGACTAAGGCCTCTTAAGCCCCACTATACTAAATCGTCCCATAGCAGTTGAGCATAGGGAAACAAGCTCTTTCAAAGTCACTGACCATCCACTAAATATGGTTCGTCAATCTTCGATTCCAAGATTCTTCCATACCTCAAATTCCTACGTGTCCCATACCATGTAAAAACCAAAGATACAGGATCTTCACAATCTCGTGTCCCGACCAATCAAGTGTTCCATTATCACATTTTTTCAGTCTCTAACCTATCATAAAAGCTTTTAAGTTTATTTGATCCATTGTGCCACCTTGGTAACACCCTAGTCCATACCAAGGGTCTTTCCTAAATGTTAGTACTCAACACTTGGTTGAGGAGTTCCTCCTTTGAAACCACAACCTCTATCTATACTCAATAACAAACACCTTAGACCTACAACCTAATCGTTGAGGTCCTACACACATCATCTAGGCTTAGAGGTCTCTTTGTCAAACCTATAGTCTAAGCCTAGTTTGTCTAAGTCTAGACACTTAGGCCAGTATTCTACAACCTAGGCTCTAATACCACCTTTGTAACACCCTGGTTCTCGAATCATTTACAATTGCCACATTTATCTCGTGGTTAAAGATGCATATGTATGTATATTCGCTTTTGTCGCATATCACAATTTTTTAATCAAGATATTACTAATTCACACATCGATGATCTCCTGGTCCTACTAGGTTATATCCCATAATATAACAGAGTATATAATAACTAATTTAGAAAAATAAATAATAAAACCTTGAGATAATATATTAATTAAAAAAGAATTTAAATTCATAACAGTATTGATAACTAAACTATGGCCCCATGGCCGAGTTTTAAATAATAAAATAAAATCATAACATAGTCAATGACACTCCAACCCACATGCCCAAACTATATATCATATATAAGAGAATAACTTGAAAGGTTCTATCAGTAAGGTCGACTATTATAATAAAGAAATAACTGGTCTTATTCAATAGCAGGAACTTTATTAGTAGTCACCTAAAAAATTAGAGGTGGGGTGAGCTTAAGAGCCCAGTAGATCATACGCAACACATCTCAAATATTATTAAAGTCAAAATACAGAACATGCAAACACTTATCAAACATTAGGCGATTTAAGCAGTTCAGTTATTTTGGGTTATCCTTAAGACCAAAAGGACTATCCTTGGTTTCCCCATATTGGTCTAAGATATCATCTAGAGGAAATGCCCATAGGCTGATTATCTATTTAGGACCCTAACTTTGGAGTGAGGTCCTTTGTAACTCTCAGTCTCATCTTACCACTATCACCGACCATGATAGTAATATCAATCTCAAGAGTGAATGATGACACCAAATGGCTAGTCATTGCCCCGGTATGTGGTTCAAAATCTTTATTACTCTAATTTTAAAGTGTAACCAACCTCGAGTTTCTAGCATGGTCAACAACAAAATTCAAAAATATGAATATATGAAGTACTATAAAAACATGTACTTGTCATGCAAAAGGTCCCACAGGTTATGTTATTCAACAAACAATACTTACAACATATCTTTGAACAACATTTATCATACTTAGGGTCATACAACTTGCTATCAATACTATATCATACATGCAATCATCCAAACATTTGATAATCACATCCTAGTATGTTTCTAAGTATTAAATCAATATAAACAAACAATCATGTTCTATATTTAAAACCAAAATAATACTTAAGAGTAAGGTAATCATATCCACCTCAACAATTGATTCCCTTGCATATTTGTGTTATTATTCCAAATTGTCTTCAATCTTCAACCTTTACAAATTTAAACCATTAGTCTTAGGGATTAAAACATTCTCTAACGTTTTACAAATATGATTGAATGACTCTTTACCTAATATAACTGATACTTTATCAAGGATGGTCTATAGAAGGGTCAAAGTGTCGATTTGCTTTTGTGTACTGTGGTAGAGGAAATGGATATTGCAGTAACTAGAAGTATAATACGAAACAAGGGGCACAAGACACATTATCATAGTAATACATAGCGTTAATTTGGTAATCAAAATGTAAGACATGTAGGAATGCTACAATATCGTGGTACCCTACCATGGTAACCAAAATGAACAATGAAGGAAAATGACGCACTATCATGTTATACCATGGTTACCAGAATGTAAGTGGGGAAAATCAAAGAGGAAAAATGGTGTAGTACCGCAGTAATCAAAGGCGATACTATAGTAACCAAAATGGAATCATGCATGTTAT
The DNA here is from genome assembly GCA_030144865.1 of Tinospora cordifolia. Classification (NCBI taxonomy): domain Eukaryota; kingdom Viridiplantae; phylum Streptophyta; class Magnoliopsida; order Ranunculales; family Menispermaceae; genus Tinospora; species Tinospora cordifolia. The sequence goes on from JAJIYU010000929.1 coordinate 30,805, forward strand.
GTATATTTTTCCTCCATCTCCTTTTTCCTATGACATTAATATCCTAATATCTTTAGTTTAAGACCAAAAGATGAGAGTTAGACATTAGAATAGGATAGAAATGTTATACCTTCGCACTTGCTCAGATTAACCCGTTGATGAGTTATATCATGACAGCAGCTTCTTGGATCCTTTTGGAATAGTTCCAAGTTCTGTTTTAATGGTGGAAAACTAGCATGAATTTCAAGGATTACAGAAAGTTAATTCTCACGAACGTAGGGAAGAATAACAAAACCAACATTACTAGGACAACATATTACCTTGTCTACTAGTTTGTTAAGAACATATGATGGGAAAACTCAGACTTTACATGTCCTTCTTTTTCTCTCTTGTGGAACAACCAAAGAAGGAAAGGAGAAGTGGAATTTGACCAAGATGTGAAGAGAATAAGAGAATTTGTCACTTATTCATAGAGGGGTACCGATTTTGGTGTTTGCATAGGTTTAGGAGTCTTTGTCAGATGAGGTTGCATGTATCTAGGATTCTGAGTTGTTATTCTTAGTATATCTTCATCCCAATTTGTATTTCTCATTTATAAATATCAATTGGGCGTGGAAAAACCATGGGTGACAAATTGTGATCGACTCATGTATTTTAAAAGAGAAACCACAATTTTCATGCAAACCACGCACTATCGTGGTACTGTATCTAATTACCACGATAATTAGAACATTTTTTTGTCAAACTACTATAAGTCAACCCTGTTGGTTCTCCAACTTTCCTCTTTGAGAATAACTTGTTGGTGGTGTAGGTGGTGCTAGTAAAATTGGATTTTTTTTCTAAAATTGTTTCTAATTAATTTTTTAAACTCTTATATAGGGAAACAAAAAATTATATCCTTATTGAGGCAGATCTTAGACAAATTAACACCATGTTAGTGCATGAAGTTGGTGGGGTGTAGGAATGTGTCTATGTTATATGCTCAAGATACAAGATGGAAGAAGTACAAAAAAAATGCTCAAAATGCATCTCAACAATGCATTATGGATAGTTGTGCTTGGAGATTAAAGACATATCTTCAAGATGTGTTATGAACATGGTACAAATACTTCAAAATAAGTTACAATTTATCATTTTATTTCAACTATGATCCCTTAAAACTTTCAGCCAAAAGGAGTCATATTTAAAAAATTAGACAAACAAAACTTAGGGTTTTTACTTGGATTAACTAATAACCATCAGGATCTATCTTCATTTGTAAAGAAGCTTGTGATTTTTCACAAACCAAACCACGTTGTGCATGTCTCAATCAGTGATCCCCAAGTATTTGTGAAAGCCTTATATCGTTCTCGATGCTTGATTAATTTTTGACCACCCACTCGCACAACACCCCCTTCCCCTCCCCCTCCCCCCCAAAAAAAAACAACTCTAAGGTCATTTGAAGCTTTCATTTAAAACTTAAACTGTTTAATTTCACTATGAGCTATTCATTAATGAATATTTCACTACATTGCCTTGTGCACATCCCAATTAGTAGTCCCTAAATATTTGTGAAGGTTTTACCCTGTATCACCACCCATAGTAAAGTTAAACACCTTAAGTTTTAAACGAAAGCTTCAAATGACCTTAGACTTTGGTGGGAGACTCAAAAATTGATCGAGGATCTAAAACGAGATAAGGCCTTTAGTGGAGGACCACTGATTGAAACATGTACAACATTGTTTGGTGAAAAATCACAAGGTTGTTCGAAAATGAAGATAGATTGCATTAGTTATTTATTAACCTAGCTCCTTTTGAAAGGGAGTCATGGCTGAAAGTTTTAAGCATGACTCTTATTGAAAATGAGTCCTGCTTGAAATTAAGTAGTAAATCATAACTTATTTTAAAGTTGTTGTGTCATACTCATAACAAATCTTGAAGATATGTTTTAAAACTACAGCAACAACTATCCTTAATGCATCTTCAAGATGCATTTTGTACTTTTGTTTTACTTCAACCATCTCGCATCTTGAACATGTGACATGGCCACATGCTTACACTCTACTAGCTTCGCATGCTAAAGTGCCACTAATTTGTCCAAGTTCTGCCCAAGGAGGATATACTTCTTTGTCTACCTATACAAAGATTTAAAAAACTAATCAAAATAATCTTTTGAAAAAAATTTCTCCTTGATGTGATTATTGCATTTAAATGAATGACATGTTAGCAAGAGTCGACATTGTTGAGGTGGACGTGGCAGTAGCAATGCAGAAGCTATTGGGGATTGCATTAAGTATCATGTTACTACTCCTCTTCTATCGATGACCCACCACAACAATGTTTGAATCAATAAATTATTGAAATTGTAGATCCTCTAATGGTAATCTAAATAATTGAACCATTAATTTGAACTAGTTCGGTGATTCTCACGATGATCTCTTGCAATTTGGAAGAAAGAAGAAGAAGAAGAAGCATTACAATTAGAATGAGCAGATGTATTAGTGTTACTACTAGAATAATATTTATCTCCAACATCATCGTTTCTCCTTCCATATACTCCATAAAGAATGAAAACAAAACTAAGATGAGATTCAAGCTTTCCCAACTTTTCTTAACCAATTGGGAATAACAATATGAGAAGTAAAGGAAAGGATTGAAGAGATTACTAGGAAAATGAGAATAAGATCAATGATAGGCAACACAAAGATTAACACGCCATAGCTGAGAAATAGATAAAAGGGTTGTTGAAGTTGGAGATTGGTGCTTTGGAGCCAAAAAGGTGGCATTTGTTGATCTACACCTATTGTTTCTTCCACGCTTAAAATTGTGAGGATCCCATAAATGGTATAACGACAACTATTACTTGTAGTGTAAAATATATTAAATATTATCAATTATACAAAAAAAAAATCGAGTTCAAGGGGAATATTATACTTATGAGTAGTTTTTAACACCAAATGTGATTTCTTAATTGTTTAAACGCAATTTTTTTAATAATTTTGGGGCAATTTTACACCCCAACCCTGAAAAAGAAAATATAGTGGTGCTTAAACTATAATGACAATGCAGGGGAAATTGTGTTTATCCTTAATTGAGTAGGAGAAGTGATTTTCTTTTTAAATAAAAAACGTGAACTGTGTTATAAATAATAATTGAATTTCTTTGTAACTCATTTGATATTTAGTATCATGTAACCTCTAAATCTTATAATGTATAAATTAATGGATTATTTAAATATCATTATTATGATTGATGTAACCCCCCCCCCCCATTCTAAAAAATTTTATAAAGGGGTCTTGTGCTTCATAAAAATCATCAACAAAGAGAACAATTCTCTCTTGAAACTCCTTCTTCTCTTTAGTGTTCTTGAGTTTTCTTCCTCTTCTCTTGAGAAAATTGTTGCATTTTTCAATTTGTTCTAGTTTGATTTATAACATGTTATCAGCACGATCTCACTCTTTAAGATCAAGTTCGAAGATACAAGAGTTTGTAAAGAAAAAGTTAAAAGGTATATTTTAATTTATGTGATTAAATATTTGAGTGGTACATTTTGTTTGCACACATATGATTATTTATATATAATTTTATTTACTGTTAATTATATATAACATCATTGACTAGGAAAATGTGCTTTTTAGTTGCATCTAGTACGATCTTCTACATCAGAAATCAAAAATCAAATGAATAAATTTATTTAATATTTTATCAATTGATTATGTTCTATTCTTGATTTTTGTAAATAGTACTGTAAGTTTTGATTGATAATAGATAAGTCTTGTCCCAAGTAAAACTAAACATTGAAAGGGAGATGGGTTATCCTATCCTCGGGGGTCGGTTACTCTAATTAAACTCTGTCTCATCGCCCTTTCTTGAAGGTTGTTCTACTAATTCATACAAATAGTACATTTTAATTAAATATAAAGATGTAAACATATATTTAATTGATATTTGCAACATCTCGAAAATTCGTATGAAATTTAAAAATTTATTTAGAGAATTATCCGGAATTGACGGATGAAAATTTTGGTAAGTCCTAGTTTAGTCAAATAAGGAATAAAATCAATTTAATGGATTTTTGAAAGAAAATATATGAATATAATGTATATCATGTGATATCATAGCCAAAAAATACAAGGATATGAGCAATTTTTTTATGAAAACAAGATTAGAAAGTCAATTTGGATTAAGATTTGGCAAAAATCCAAAAATATAACATGAAATTCGGCTGAAAATCATATAATATAACTCAAAACACATCCAACGGCTGCAAACCGTCGATCTGAATCCAATCTCTCGATCTGACGGCTGCAAGATGATCCGCACCAACGCCCGAGCGCATAGGATAACGAAGATCAAACGGACAAAGATGATCAAGGACGATCAGACGGTCGCGATCAAAGCCGTAAAATCTCGATCGCGAAGTCGCACGGTGCAACTCCATGCGCGCTAATCTCGACCCTCCGATCTAATCCTTGTGTGTGTCTCGAGGACGATCTGATGCACTGAGATATTAGCCAGTTTATAAAATACGAAAAATTTGATGAAACATTCACCGAAAATTACCAAAAAAATCGAGATAAATACCAAAAATTAATTTTTAAATTTTGAAAAAAATTCAAAAATACTTATTTTTCCATTATAATTAGGAAATATGAAATTCTAGAAAATTTAAGTGTTTTACTCCAAGAAAAACTCAAAAATTTCTATTTTTCCCCCTTTGAAAATCTATATAAACCCCCTTAGGCTCTTACTTCTCTCATTCCAAAAATAAAAGTTGAAATTTTCTCTTATTTTCTCTAAGCTCTCTTCTTGACACCTCTTCTCACCTTTCTTTCCTCTCTCTTGTGTGTGAAAAGTTTTTCTCTTAGGTTGGAAAATTAATTTGGGTGATCTTCGTTGGCACTAGTACGTAGGAGAATTACTGTAGAAATTTCTTTAGAAAGCGTCACAAGGTGGAAATGATTTCTAAAACACCCTTCTGTTCTTATTTAAATTTCTGGCATCCTCATTGTTTGTGTGTTTTTCACTGAAATCAAAGATTTTCAATTTCAGTTTCAGAATTTTAAAAGTTTACTAATTAGTAAAGCGTTTTTGGAGATGGGTCGTTTATTTCAATTTTTCAGTTTTGATTCATGTTTAAGCAATTATATCATCCATGTCATGTTAGTATCATGCTTAGGTTTTTAAATTAAATTATGATGCATGTTTTATGAGTGTTTCATGAATTGATTGTGTATATTCTGAATTTTAGTTTGATTTCATATTCTGAAATTTATTTTGTGAGATCATGATATGAAAGTTAAGCTGAGACGATGGTGATAATAACCACGTACCATTATAGTGGTCAAGGCAATACTATGGATGTTCTTTTCATATGAGTTAGGTCATATGGTTTTCAGACCGAAGTACTTGAGGGTTGTGTACCATAGTACGTTGTGAGTCACCACGTGTAACGAGTTGATGCTGACACGTGCCATGAACAAGTTGATGCCAAGTGGGCCCGTTTACTTAGTTAAGAGCATCAAGGGATTAAAGACCCTTTTGGTCTGGGACTCGACTTGAACAAATTGTTGTTTTAAACACCTAATGATTGCAAGTATTTGAATTATGATTGTGTCATGAGTTTGAATATGAAAGATAGTTGTTTGAAAAGGATCTACTGGGTTATATGCTCACTCCTTCCTTTTTCAAGAATGTGAAACCTATGAAGCAGTTGAACATGGATAGTTCTTAGAAGGTTTTTATCTTATTATTTTTAGAATTTTTAAGGGCATGTTGCCCAAAGTTTAAATCTTTTCTACTGAAAAGTATTTTGAAGTTTTTCGCTGTAATAATTAGTTTTTCTGAAAAGTTTTGTACTTTTAATTTTTTCTATTATGAATAAAATAATTTAAATTTTTTTTATCTCTTTTAATTTGCCTTGATTTTATTAAAGTGAAAATTTTGTATCCTTGAATTTTTACACAAAGGCACGAGATATTGAAAAAGAGAAGAACAAGTGTGTGTCACTTGTAAAGTAACACCGGCCCAACCCACAAGTTGGTTAAGTCCACTGTCAAAAGAATGGTGGTTATGTCCAATGCTTAAAAATACGAGGGTTGGGATGTTATAAACGTGGTATTAGAGCCTAGGCATTAGTTGCTAGGCCAAGAACAAAAAATTTCCTCTGATACCAAGCGTGGTATCAGAGCTCATTTATTAGAAACACTAGGCTAGAATTAAAAAATCAATCAGTGGTTGTTTGACTAGAATTAAAAACTCAAACTTAGGGTTTCACCTTGAATTGAATTGAATTTAAAATGCCCTACCTTCTATTTTTGAAATTGAAGAACGTCTTAGAAAGTGTGTTCAAAAAAGGAAATATATGTTTTGAAATATTTTGTTTGGATACAAAGACTATAACTTGAGCTGATAGTGGGTAAGCCTTGTCCCGAGTAAAGTTAAACATTAAAAGGGAGGTGGGTTATCCCGCCCTAGAAAGCGCAGTTACTAAGCAGACTTCGATCTCGCCGTTCGATCTACAAGTTGTCCCACCAATTCACATGAGTGGTCTGAGTTGAAGAATACCCTTACTTTCTAATAAAGAAAATGAGAAGGTTGGAAAATAGGGCAAGGAATTGATTAGAAGTCGAAAAAGATGCCAAAGATGGTATCTTGACTAGACAGAGGTTGTAAGTCAACCAGAATCGAACCCTAAGTCTAGAGAAAATACCTTATGTAGAAACGGGTGTAGCCATGAGTGGCATAGTAGATCAAAAGCATAAAACTCTAGGACATATGCTAGAAACTAAAACTTGTGTGAAAACAGAAAATTGTTTTATCAAGACACGAGACCAAGAAGCTTCTAGAATTTTTAGTTTCTATTCGGGGTTATGGAGGAAGCCTGGACTCGGAGAATGATGGACCATGTGTGGTGAATGATTGATAACTCTGGTAGAATGGGTTTTTTAATGATCGCTGGTATGGGACGGTTGAGTATAGTGGGCTCAGAAACCTTAGTTATCAAGCAATTTGCAAAATTGTTTGGGTGCGGCTCTGTTCTAAGTGAAAGTCTAAGTGGAAGGGGTAGAGTGGTATGGGACACTTGAACCTGAAAGCTTAGGTAGAAGCTTGAAACCTTGCTGTGATAGCTTGATTATATGATATTCATGTTGTAGTGTTTATTTGCTTTAAAACCAAATCCTGTACCTAATACGCATGAAAAAAAACCTAGAAGAAAGACTTTAGGCCACTAAACAAATCAAGAACCTAGAAATATGAATCTAGAGCCATGATAGTACGAATATTTGACACATACTGACACTCTGCTCAATTTACAAGTAAATGGTTAGAGTTAGGAGGTACGTAACTCGATCCACCACCTCTTAGGAGACTGAACAACGAGAGTAGGAACTGCCTGCTGGGATGGAGGCACGGATGGAGGCACGAATGGAGGCACAGATGGAAGCCATGATGAATGAAATGTCGTTGAGGATACTAGATAAATTGAGAAGGAAACTTCCATAGATAATCTTTCAGGTGGCTTCTCAGCTTCAAGCACCTGAACCTATTTCAGTCCAAGTCCCAGCACCAGTACCCCAGGAACGTCAAAGGAATCCAGAAGACCTGGAAGATGAAAAACAGAAGAAGATGCTACTGGATTTGCAAAAGCTTCACCCTCCCTCATTCGATGCAACTACTGACTGCATCTCTGCTGATCATTGGTACCAAGAAATGGAAGAGTTACTAAATGTGCTGAAGGTGATGGGTTCAAGACGAGTGGCACTAGCCACACACCATTTCAAAAGACCGGCCTGTAGATGGTGGAGGATAATGCAGATGGATCCCAACACTAACGTTGAGACCATGACTTGGGGAGAGTTTAGAGAAAAATTTTATGCCAAGTTCTTCCCAGAAGCAACTCTCAGAAAGCTGCAAGAAGACTTCGTGAAACTCAACCAGAGGAATTTCACAATAACTAAATACGAGATGAAGTTTACTGAACTAGCCAAATTTTCTAAGGAATCTGGGAAGAGAGGATGAAAGCCAACAGATTTGCACAGGGTCTCAAGATCGAGATCCGAAAAGTTATCATGACATTAGGCTTCCAAACCTACAAAAAAGTTGTAGAACGGGCTTTAATCCTGAAACAAGAGCTCAACCTAGAACAAAGGTTGAGAAGAAAGAATAAGCGAAACGAAAACAGAAAGAACCAACAAGGGACCCAGAAGAAAAACAAAAGTGGTAAGGCCACACAGAAATAGGGGCAGAACAAAGACGAGTCAAGGGAAGAAGCTAAGAGGCTGGGATTGTGTTTCGTATACAAGCAGAAGGGTCATTTGGCAAAAAATTGCCCAATTGCACCAACAGCAACAACATAATACTCCGGGGGGAAGTCAGAATGGGCGTCCTCAAGCCAGACAGAATCAAAATGCCAATCAAGGGCAAAACTAGGGTCGTGGTCAGAACCAGGCCAGAATGTTCGCAGTTGAGACCCAGGAAGACCAGGCCCCTATAGTAAAAGGTACATTCAAATTGTTTAATGTTGCTGTGAGACTATTGTTTGACTCAGGTGTCTCAAAATCTTTTATCTCTGAAAAACTAGCTGATACGTTACAACTTGTCACAAAAACAATGCCTGTGACTTTGAATGTGTCCACACCAATAGGGACCAATGTGACTTCAAAAAGGATGTGTAATTGCAACCTTAGGTTTGGGAATAAACTTTTAACAGTTGACCTATATACCCTACCTTTCTATGGCTATGATGTAATCTTGGGGATGGATTGATTAGACTAGTACCAGACCCAGATAGATTGTCCTAAGAGACGGGTAACCATAACATTACCTTCTAGGGAGATCTTTAAAATCAATGGGGATATGCGGAGACTACCAAGAAGTCCAACGCTAGCCTTGCTAAATTGTTTGAAGTAGACAGATGAGTTCGAGGAACTCTCTGAAGAAGAACCTACTAACTTGAAGAATATTCACGACCTAGCTGTAGTTAGTGAGTACGAGGATGTGTTCCCAAATGACTTACCTAGACTATCACCAGCTAAAGAGTTAGAGTTCAAGATTGAACTTCACCCTGGAACCAACCCTATAGCCATACCTCCTTATAGAATGGCGCCAGTAGAACTAATTGAGCTAAAAACTCAACTGGACGAGCTCAGGGAGAAAGGTTTCATCAGGCCAAGTGAATCACCCTGGGGAGCCCTAGTACTAATTGTGAAAAAGAAAGATGGTTCCTTGCAAGTGTGTGTCGACTACCAGAAGTTGAATCAAGCTACAATAAAGAATAAATATCCTTTACCAAGGATTGATGACCTATTTGATCAATTACGATGAGCCACTCATTTATCTAAAATTGATCTTAGGTCAGGATACCATTAGCTGAGGATTCGAGAGTGTGACATTCACAAGACGGCCTTTAGAACAAGATATGGACACTTCGAGTTCACCGTGATGCCCTTTGGTTTGACCAATACCCCGGCGACCTTCATGGATTTGATGAACTGAGTGTTTAGACAATACCTTGACCACTTTGTAGTAGTATTCGTGGATGATATCCTAATCTAATCTAAGTCAGAAGCTGAGCACTTAGAACACTTGAGGATTATGCTAGAAACCCTCAGAAGAAACTAGTTATATGCTAAATTCAGTAAGTGCGAGTTTTGGATGGAAACTATCAAGTTCCTAAGCCACGTTGTATCAACAAAAGGTACTTTTGTAGACCCGGAAAAGGTAGAAGCCGAAGCAACCCAAGACAGTAACAGAAATTAGAAGTTTCTTGGGCTTGGCAGGCTACTACAGAAGGTTCATTAAGGATTTTTCCAAGTTGGCAGAACCTGTGACTAAGTTGACTAGAAAAGGAGTTAAGTTCCAGTAGGATGAGAAATGTCACTACAAGAAAAATAGCTTTTTATAGCATTAAATAATAACATTTTTTTTAGAATACTATTATTGATATACCCAAAATGCTATCAAAAGATTTAAACATAGCATTCATAGTTTCCTATTTTTTAATAACATTTTTTAGATTAATCATAGCATTTTAAAAAGTTATTATAAAAAATATATATTATAGCTTTATCAAATTTTTATCAAAACCTGTTTTGCCAAAAAAAAATGTTATCAAAACCCCGTAAAAAACATTGGCGCGCAAAATGCAGTTTATTCCTCTATTCGCTCGACTCTCCTTCTTCTTCCTTATCGATTCAGTAGCTTGATTCTCCATCTTCTTCGTTATTCTTCTTTCCTATTTAGCGCACGCAGTCCTTCTTCTTCGTTCTTCTTCTTTCTCTTTATCGGCGCAAACGTGTAGACGGTGGACTTGGTCGTCTTTGCACGAATCTCCTTCTTCTTCTTCATTCTTCTTCTTTCCCCTTATCAACGCAGACACACTCCTTATTTGTTCTTCTTCTTCGTTCTTCTTCTTTCCCCTTATCAACGAAGACACACTCCTTCTTATTTGTTCTTCTTCCTTTTCCTTATCTGCATAGACACAGACACTCGACTTCGTGGTCTTTGCGCGATTCTCTTTCTTCTTCTTCGTTTTTCTTTTTCCCCTGTTTTGCCCAGGCAACGCTCGCGCGATTCTCCTTCTTCATTCTTCTTTCTCCATATCGGCGTCAACACAATCGTAGACGCTCTGGTTTTTCTAGACTCACCAACTCTTCTTTCTTCTTCATCAGTCGGACGTTCTATTAATCAGTGCATCCTAAAGGTGAAATTGCTGCAAATCGAAACAAAGGCGTCTGTTTTCATTCTTTGGGGCAGTCATTTTGAAGGTGCATCTGCAGGTGAGGTGGTTGCTCTTAATCGGTCGGTCATTCTCTTAATCGGTTTATTCTCTTAATCAGTGCATCCTATTTTGTAGCTGAAATTCTTGCAATTTTCTTTACGAGACCAGCCATTCCTACAAAAATGAATTTGCCATAAAAGCCCTAATTCAGTGAAATGCACTTAATTTTATTATTAGCTTCCTAGGTTCACTTTTTTTTAATTTTTTTCGTACATTACAACACTAGAAAATGATAATTAGAGCAATGCTCTGAGGTAATTTTAAATTTCTTATCATAAAATTTATTTATTCATTTAAGGCCTCCTCTTATAGA